>JAQQSY010002060.1:0-13948 GCA_028646535.1 Procyon lotor
GATCCTGAGAAAAGTGGATTTTTCTAGCATGACTTTCCCATCACCTTCTGAAATTACACTAACATTATAGAGATAGCATTATCAAAACAGAAACAATTAACAAAACACACACACACACACACAAAAAACCCTTGTGAATGCCATAATGCACTCTAAACCAAACAGATTAAGACCTGAGAGACAAGCCCAATAAAACGAGGGCAAGATGAAATCTCTACAGGAACTTAAAGAATATTGTCTGCATGTATTGAATGAATAGTCCTTTGTTAGAGAAACAAAAGTAATTTTCACGTGATCTGTGTTAGATAATAATTATAGCATATCTGTCAGAATCACAGTAGGACACTAATGAGTGTGAACTACCAGAAAGAAATCACACAGGGGCACCTGGATCAGTGGGTTAAGCCTCTGACTTCGGTTCAGGTCATGATCTCAGGGTCCTGGGATCGAACCGCACATCGGGCTCTTTGCTCAGCGGGGAGCCTGCTTCCCTCTCTCTCTGCCTGCCTCTCTGCCTATTTGTGATCTCTCTCTCTGTGTCAAATATATAAATAAAATCTTAAAAAAAAAAAACAAAAACAGAAAATCACACAAACTGTGAGTTTTCTTGAGTGTGATAGCTAGAGCTTTCCCTGAAGTAAATTAAAAAACACTTTTCAGATGAAGGAAATGTTTACATGGATACAGAATAACTCAAAAAAATGGGACATGGAGTCACAATGACAGAAGTCTGTGTGGGCCCAGCCCCATTGCTTCCTAGCTCTGCGACTTCACACACTGCAGAACTTTCTATCAGCTTCAATTTCTTCATGAATCCAATGCGGATAAGAAGACCTTTTACATTAGGTCAAGAAAAGTATTAAATACAGAGACAGTGCTCATAAAGAACTGGAGCAGAGGCCCTGGGACTTCATATGCAATAACTGTTTCAGCAATTACTATTTATAAATAATTCTATAAAAGGTTAAAAGCACCCATTTGCATTTTGATCTAAATGTTTTTAGTCACAGAAAATATCCTCGAATTTACAATCCACGTCTCTGTCAGCAAAGAGAATCAGGTTCTCTCAAGATCCCCTCTCTCGGTACCATTACTTGGGTAGGTTTATTTGGGAAATGGATCACCATTTAGCACCCACGGAGCTGGTCTCAGTGTAATGTGCTTCATGTCCACCACACATTCCCTTCCCACTGGGTATTTCCCCATCTCTAACCGGACCCCCAGGAGTTAATGATTGGCTGTGCATTCACCACAGATTGGGAGTCAGAGTGGAGAATTTGGGGTGGAGAAAGTCAGAAGCAGGACATACTGGTCGTTTGTTCTGCCGTCAGAGGCTTGCTCTCCCTCCCCTGGTTCACAGCGAAGACCTTGAAGTGATAGGTGACCCCGGGGGACAGTCCGGTGACTTCTGCAAAGGTGTTCCTGCTGATGGGCAGCCTCTGGCCGTGTTCCCCGGGCAGGTTGACGGGGATCACATCCACGCGGTAGCCGGTCACTGCACTCTCAGGAGGGGTCCACATGATGGTGATCTTCACGTCCGTCACTTCCACAAACTGCAGGTCCCGGGGAGGGGCAACTTTATCTAACAGACAAGAGCCAACCGGTCATTCACAATTCCTGCTGAAGAGTATTTTTTTTTTAAGCCAACTTCCTGGATGTACGTAAGGAAATTCGCAGTGCTTCTCATTCCAAAGCAACGCTAAGTTTTGTCTCTTCCCCAGAGAATTGTGTTTTTGTTTATATTTTCATGGTTCAGTCATCCTGCTTACACAGGACATTTGAAACTTTTTATTTTACCTAAAATGTGTAGGTAAGCTGATGAATTTCAAACGTAGTAAGTGACCTATCAAGGAGTTTAAAATAAACACACACACACAAAACAAAAAACCTAATTGTGACAACAGAAAAAATGTAGTTTGCATTTTACTGAACCATTTTGTAAAACTTAAAAGTAACAGATGAACAAACACGGAAGTTTCCGGGGAAAAATATGAAGGCTTCATGTGTCAGTTTTTAATCAGGAAGGCCAATAGCCAGCATTGATAAGTTAGTTTATAGCGTGGACACTTCAGCCAAATTCCTTAAGTTGAGGGATAAACTAATCTGTAAGATTCCTTGCATATAGGAACTATTGATGGAGACAAAACAACCCTCCCACAGAAATAGTAATTCTTAGGTTTTACACTTCTGGTCCACCCAGCAGGCTCATGGAACGAGCCTAGTTTTATTCCTCCAAAAAAAGCAAGGTTAAGGGTGTTATATTGGTAAGCCCTAAGAGATATGTTAGCACAGGAGAGGGCTTTAGTTACCTGAACGCGGGACACCAGTGGTTTCTTGTTGGATGAAAACAGGAGTGCTTTCTTGGTTTTCTTCCACTGCATAGATGGTGATATTATACTGAACACCAGGTTGCAAGTCACTGAGGGTGACCGAGTTGGCGGTTTCAGGAAGATTGAGCTCTGTGCTACTGCCTTCTACTGATGGCGAATACACTATTCTGTATCCTGCAGATTCAAGGGGGCAAAAGTGAGCCACACAGTTTTACGAAACAGAGGTTTAATGAGTCATAGATCCCTCTCCTCAGAAAAACCCTTAGCATCTTGCTTGATTAGTCAAGAACTAAAGATGCTTTCTGACTCTTTAGATGTTGCCACTTCTTATAAGGACTGTTCAGTACAAAGATAAAATAAGAGCAGTCTTGCAATCTTTTTTAATGATAAATATCATCCTCGAAGACCTGAGATCCTTAATAAATGTCTATTAGAAATGCCACGAGGTGAAAATATTCATGTGAAAACGATTTCTTCTCTTTGAGCTCTGGGCAATGAAAGCAATTAATGAACTACCTTGGGCGCGATCGTCTAGCACTGTCTGTGTCTTTTAGAAACTTCAGAGGCAGCTGAGTAACTTAATGAGCTAAGAAGGCAACTGAGCTACCTCCTTAAGAGTAAGTCTTAGAGTGAGGTTTTCAGAAAAACTACCCCTCTTTGACCTCAGAAATGCCTGGGCTAATAAGTCAGGGAGCTGGCTTTTGAGATTTTGTGAGTGTGTGTGAGAGTACGTCTGTAGGGGGTCAATAAAATGGACATGACGAGAAATGATCTGTAAAAAGTCGAGCTGTAAGACTTGAAAATAATCACATTCTGAATTACTATTACACACACACTCCTCTACCTGAATCTAGTTATATATCCTATAGTTAGTTATGTAGGAGAGTTGAGTGGTATCCCAGTCCACAGGTCAGAATTGGATCCCTCACTACCCATACTGTCAAGATCAACATGGCAGCCAAGAGGGAGGCCAGCGTCACCTGTGATGGGCGCCTGGGGTCTGCTCCAGCGAACAACAATGGAGGTGTCATCAACTCGGTCCACAGCGGGGTCGGGAGGAGCATCCGGTGCTGTCAGAAAAAGAAAGGAGCACATGAGGAAAACAGTCAGGAAATACTGCTCTAGGCTTGTTCTGCAGAAACAAGCTTCTCTTCACAGAGCGTAGGACACATGTACCTGTTGTCTGCGAAGTAGACAGGATCAGGCTCTGCTCTCCTTCTTCAGATATCTGATAGACATTTACAATGTATTTCCGGCCAGGAAGCAGGTCAGGGATGTTCACAGAAGTGGCCGTGCTTGGAAGATCTTTAAAATAAAAAGGAAAGGTTACCAGTCAGAGCAAACCAATCCCTGAAATCACTCCCCGGCGTAGAAGAGGGATATTGTTAAAACTACATATTCATAAGGGAAGGGGGCAAGTCTAGAAGGAAATGCATTAATGTAGAATCAATAATTATCAATGTGTTATGGGATAATTCTTTTTTGTTTACCATTTTTCTAATTTTTTTCTCTAAAGAGATATAATTTTTATAGTCCCCGCTTATATGTAAAAATAGCTCTTTGTCGTTAGAAGTCGGGGTGATGGTTATGGGCAGGGGACAATGGGGAAGGAGGGATGTTCTTTTTCTTGATCTGGATGCTGGCCTATAGCTGGTGTTCACTTTATAAAAATTCATCAAGCTCTATGCCTATGATATATTACACTATAATAAAGTTTAAAAGGCCACTAACCACAAGAATTTGAAAAGCATGAATGAGGGTACTGTGCACCTCCAAAGGCTAACATTTTCTGCTGTGGTCCTCAAAATCTGACTCGATTTTGGCTCAGGTCATGACCTCAGGGTCCTGAGATCAAGCCCCATGTCGGGCTCTGCACTCAGTGTGGAGTCTGCTTGTCCCTCTCCCTCTGCTCCTCTCCCCGCTCACTCTCTGTCACATAAATAAATAAAATCTATTTTAAAAAAATTATTACAAAGAAAACACTATGGTTGTATAGACCTGTGCCCAGGAAAATGGGTAATGCGGCTCATACTGGGAACTAGGAAAATGTATGCCTCAGGGAAATCCCAGCTCAGTTCTAGAAAGGTCAGCTCTCTCCCTTCCTCACACTGGAAGCTTGTTTAGTCCAAAGCCGTCAGGATGGCACATTTAGCTTACCGAGATACTGTGGTTCATCTCCCTCCTCACTCAGCTCGTACTCCACACGGAATCCTGACACAGTGTCTGAAGCCGAGACCCATGAGACCACAAAGCTGCTGGCCGTGATTTCAGTCACAGATTCAGAAGTGGCCACAACGGGAGAAAGGGGTGTCGTCTCTCCTGTCACGGTGTTGCCTAGAAGGTCACGGAAAGGGGAAAGGGGGCCTTCAGCCATGGAGAGCATTTACTACTGTCATCTAAAGAACACCATTTAAAAAAAGAGGTTGGGGCCATCTGTGGAAGAATAGGACTGGGGAAGCAAACCACTTCCTGAGGAACACAGGCACAGCCATGAGGATGGGTGGCATACGTACTGGTCACCGCGGGGCTGGTGCTGGTGGTGGTGAAGTCAAAGCGTGTCACCTCTTGGTGGCCATAGTGCTGGACACTGATGAGCTGTCCCTCATATACCACACCTGGCCTCAGGCCTTTGATAGTGTACGAATTCAAGTGGCCGGGAATGGTAGCTTCCTTCCAACGGCCTGGGGAATTTTTCTAAAAATTTAAAAGAAAAGAAGTCACATAAGTATTCACAAGGATGAACATTCAGAGATGATACTGATTAACCTTCAAAGGACGAGGGACCTAGGCAGCTTCATTGTGGAGGAAAAATCGTGGAAAACAGGAATCAAAACAGGGACTGACAGCAGAGTTTAATATTAATAAAAATTATTATTATAGCTAATATTTACTGGTAGCTCACTGTGTCATGCTCCATGCTGTTTTATTTGCATTTGCTCATTTAAACTTCATATCTCTTTCCTCCAAGTGAATGGTACAAGTTGCCCTCATTTTACAGGTGAAGAAACAGCATTATGTGACATGCCCAAGGTCACACAGTGGCAGGTGCTGTGGGCACCTTCCTTTTTGCCAGACTGATGATGAACCCAAGTTTTTCCTCTCCCATTTACAAAATTTCTACGATGAACAGAGATACATTCTTCTCTGAAGTGAAAAAGGCTATATATTCTATCTTTCAGGATATAATACATCTATACTGAATAGAATACATGTAGCAGGATTCAAGTTTCTTGCCTTGCAGAAATAGTCAAAAGTATAATCTTGCTTTGTGACTCAGTTCCTGGGGGACCATCACATATAAGGTTCCACTGGTCTGGCTGTATGACTCATTCTTGGATATGAATTACCCCATCAGAAGCAGTTCCCAACTTTGGGCAAGACTGCAGAAGAATGTGATTTCGGTTTATTTAATCTTTGATTCCAGTTTACATTTTCACATCCTGTCCAACTTCATTAACATGTCATGGATCACAAAACTCATTGCAATAAAATGTGTGGAGAAGAAACAGCCTTACTTCAAACAAGATGAGATCCTTTTAAGTGTAAATATTCTAAACTAAGTCAAAGTACATTTTAAATGCCCAGTGACTTTTTAAAATTATCCAATCAACCAGTTCCTCAATAATTCAAACACTCAAGTGTCCATTTATGTTTTTGAAATCAACAAAATGGATCCTAGTATATTTTAAATGTAAATTTTAACTCAAATACCCTGGGGAAAAAAAAACCCTGCAATTAGTCGTGACAATTAGCTCAGATTTAATGATAAATCTTTTGTTCAACGTGAACTCTTCTAGACAGTTAGCTATCAGAAAAAAATATTCAAAACCAAACTCTCAGGTAACATCAAATTGAGGAAAAACCTGAAAATTCTTAGTTGTTCATAATCTCAAAGAAATTTATCACTGCAGTTTCTTTGAAGATTTTCCAATTCAAAGTACATTTTATACCTCTCTGTAAATGTTCCTTATTACAGAGATCTCACATAACACCTCAGAGTTAGCTTTAAAGTAAATAAAATTGGTGATGAGATGAAAAGATGAGAGAGGAGAAGGTTTTGAGGGGAAAATATAGTGATCCCACTGACTAACTTCTACACACGAAGTTCTGGAAATGGCTGCTTCATATACCACGGACAAGAGTACTGAGTATACTACAAAAAGAAAATGATTTCACAGCTTGAATTTTTTTCTCCAAGAGTTTAAATTCAACTGCACAGGTCAAAGGTTTCATTTTGTTTTTTTGTTCATTTCATTTGTTATCTATCTATCTATCTATCTATCTATCTATCTATCTATCTATTATTTATGAGAGACAGAGAGAGTAGGCGTTGGGAGGGGAGGGGCAGAGGGAGAGGGAGAAGCAGGCTCCCCGCTGATCAGGGAACTGACACTAAACAGACCCTGGGATCAGGACATCAGGCAGGCACTCAACTGACTGAGCCACCTAGGCAACCCCTCATTTTGTTTTTAATTGCTAAAATTTAATAGCTATGACTAAAAGTAGGCATTTTTCTCCTGTGTTTAAAGTAGTGTTTCTCAAGTTACGAGTCATGAATTTTGGAGGTATAGTAGGCAGATTTGAAGGATAAGAAAAACTAAAGCTTACTATACCAATGCCTTCCTCTGTATGATTTCTTCAATTTCTAGATGATTCTTATTAGAAAATCACAAGTTTCACTTTTTAAACAAACCAACTGTCATTCCTCATGTATTCTTCCCTTGCACCCTCTTTTCCCTTCTAGCTAAATAACTTCAGAGGATCAAAAGCAATGTTTTAAGAAGTGCTCCCTTGGGGCGCCTGGGTGGCTCAGTGGGTTAAAGCCTCTGCCTTTTAGCTCAGGTCATGATCTCAGGGTCCTGGGATCGAGCCCCACATCGGGCTCTCTGGCTTCCCCGTCTCTCTCTGCTTGCCTCTCTGCCTACTTGTGATCTCTCTGTCAAATAAATAAATAACATCTTTCAAAAAAAAAAAAAAAAGAAAAGAAAAGGAAGTGCTCCCTTATGAAAATAAATACAAAGAGCTAAATATTAATTTTTCAAATCATGGAAATGATGCCAATAATTGTTTTCCTCTGATAGAGTTGCAAGACATATGAAACCTTCAGATTCTCTTCCCATATTGGGGAGGTATTGTTTCAGGCATTATCATTTCTAAGTCCTTGTTAAGAAGATCTTTCTAAATAACAAATCTTTCTAAATCCTTCTAAATACCAAAAAGGCTAAATCTGTGTGTTAAGCCATGGATAGTCAGATCTGTTGGCTCAAAAGCTGGGAAAAAAAAATGTTTAGAATGTATGAATTTCAGTAGCCTCAGTGTAAGGGTCACTGAGTGGGATACTCACAGGTTTCCATCTGAGAATGTACTTGGAAATGTGAGATGGTTCTGGGGCATTCCACTGGATAGGGTGAGAATTGGGTTGACTGGGAGTCTCAGTGATGATTACTTGGACGGGACCAGTTGTGCCTGAAAATGAAAATGTGAGATTCGGTGATTTTGAGTATTCACTTACTTCGGCTTAAAGTTAGTGCAAATGGATGGTCATCATTAAAAGATGGTTTTACTTATCAGTAAATGTGAGTAGAGCAAAAAAAAAAAAAAAAAAAAATCTGGGATTACTTTTTCACATCCTGATCTTGGAAATCAATGCAATAAAATCCTTTCTTAGTCAATAGATCCTTGAGATCATTGTCCATCACACATGAAACGCAAATAGAACTTGTTTAAGCAAATAAAATTTGAAAAATGCCTCTCAGTTTGCTTTTCTTTCCATTTTCAAAGTAAGAATTTTGAGAAAATTGAGAAACTACTCTAACCCAAATAAAGTGACACAGAACCCAAACTCTATTTATCATACTAAGCTTCTTTAAAACAAATTCTTGTGAAAGCTTTCCTCAGGAATTCATCTACCCACGAAGAAGGAAACTGTCTAAAGGCCATATGACATAATGTAAAACACACATATATTTCTAAATGGCATAGAATTTTTAATGAATAATTACAGACTCAGTTTTCTTTCTTTTTTTTTAAATTTTATTTAAGTAATTTCTATACCCAATATGGGGCTCGAATTCGTGACCCCAAGATCAAGAATTGCATGCTCTTTTGACTGAGCCAGCCAGATGCCCCAAGACTCAGTTTTATTTCTTATCATCAACCTAAGCATCCTATTAGTTAGGGGGAAAGTTTAAGTTTTAGTTTACTCAATAAGTATACTCTAAAATCCTCGAGTTCTCAAATTATTAAGAAATCACACTTCTTTTTTTCAAAGGCGGTTACCAACTGAAATGACATTTTGAAGTATACACTAAATTCAGTATTTCCACATCTCCATATGTATGACTGTTTCCAACAAAATTTAAAGTCTGGTTTTGGCTCTTCTTTTTTTTTTTTCCCAAGAAAAAACCATATAAAGGAAGTGGAATTTCTTAGTAGTGTAGACTCCATTTAGGATAATAATGAAATATCTAGAGAATTTAAGCTTATAGAACAGAACACCATCTTTTTCCTAAATAATGTCTTTTTTATAATGATGTCAATCAATGTTCTACTTATTAGAAATAAAAATAAAGTTCCTTGCCATAACCTTTCCAAGAATTTCTAACTGCCACTCTATCAAGAGAAAGCAACACTTTGCAAGTCTCATAAAGCATTTCACCGGTGTGTTAACAGATTTTTTCTGAAAGTTCTTAGGAAAAAAAGTGATTCAAACTTAATTGTTATCTTTGCTGTTCAATTCTCTTTGAAAACAAGGTTTTCTGTAGCAAAATAAATACAAAATTTGCATATCTGTATAGACTCAAAAGTTTTAAGATAGGGGCACCTGGGTGGCTCAGAGGGTTAAAGCCTCTGCCTTCAGCTCAGGTCATGATCCCAGGGTCCTGGGATCGAGCCCTGCATCGGGCTTTCTGCTCAGCAGGGAATCTGCTTCCCCTTCTCTCTCTGCCTACTTGTGATCTTTCTCTCTCTCTGTCAAATAAATAAATAAAATCTTTAAAAAAAAAGTTTTAAAATAATATACTTACTTCCACACCGGGAATAATTCAAAGTGGTTGAAGACTAACAAATACTCTCTGAATCTTAATTTCATTTAATGCACATATTTCTAAGCCAAAATACCAAATGTAAAATACCAAAATCCATGCATAAAATTCTCAATTTTCCATTCTAAAGGAGTATATATTTCACAGAACATGGCAAGATATTTGTTTTCATCAATTGGCAGAAGTTAATTGCACGTCACTTTTTAAATTACCCCTTCTGTTCATGAAGAGCCTCACAAAAATAAATAAGTGTACTTAAATTTATTTAATTTAATAAATTTAAATAAATAAGACACATAATGAAGCAAAATGCCAGATATGTGACTTCTGTGAACATCAGTAAATACAGGAATATCAGGTCCTTAAATTATTTATAGTAATTGGCCTAAGGTTTAAATATCAATCCTCTAAAGAAGTCCTACTATGACTTCCTTAAGTAAAGAGATACCTGCTATGTATGTATTTTATTTAGTTTGGCAATCATGATTTCAAGGGAGGAAGAAGTTTATGATGCCACAGCATGTACAACACCAAGAGTTTCCTTAGTATAAACCATAGCCTTTGGGTGAAAACAGTGTTGATGCAAACTTCTCGATTGTAACCAATGCACGTGCCAGGGGGGACTGTCCCTAAGGGGTGGCTGGTCCTGTGTGAGGACTGGGGCTATGTGGGAAAGCTCTGTACCTTCCTTTCAATTTTGCTGTGAACCGCTCTAAAAAAAAACAGCCTTTAATTAAAAGGAAAAGTTTATGATGGTAAAATGTCTACTAAGTTTCAGAAAGACAATATGAATGTCCTTTACTGCTCACCTTTAACCCTAATCATGTTCCTGGGTCCGCAAGGAGGAGAGTGGGAAAAGGAAAAGATGACTCAGTGGTTTTTACCTCCATGATGGAGCAAAACTACAGAAGAAGTTTCTTTTCTTTCCAAAACTTCAAGCGCTGGTTCGAAATTGTAGGTTTTGAAATTCACGCTTGTACAATAGCCCACCCTTAAGAGGGCTGTACTAAACAGCAGTGTGGAGTTCATGCATTTAGTATATTTTTGTTCAGAAAGAAAAGAGACTGTGTCCATCATTTATTTGTAAGGTCAACTAGATTCTGGCTACCACTCTACCTTAATCTACATATGATCTGAAGACAGGAAGTCTGGAAATTCTGACATCATTTACGTCAGTTAGATTCGATAAAAACAAAATTAACCTAACTGGTATATACTAGCAATTACCATTGCAAAAACCTGACTCCTTCTCTTACTCTGTCTGATCAGGCTAACCAGAAAAGAGTTAAGTAAAAATATGACACGGCATGTATACTTTTAAAATCAGTTTAAAATAAGGCTGAAATAAATCATTTCCAGTAACGATGACCCTGGGGAAGTTAAATATTTATTAGTTTTGACTCAGTCCTTTTTTCTCTTTTATTTGCTGAGATCTGTGCTTTTCCTAGCTGTCTATTGACAAACCAAATGCCTCTTATCTGCTGTTCCTTTGAACAACTCCACCAAATCCTCCGTAGGCGGGGCCAATGGGGCAAGGCTCCAGTCTCCTGGTCATCTGTGGCTCCTCTACTCTTCCCACACTCAGAAAGCCCCGTGTGCTAGGCATGAACCATTGAGCAAACCAGACACGGAGATAAGGGCCCAACCTCGTACTGAGGGCAAACACCAATCCCCTCTCTAAATCTCCTCCTCCACGTTCACGTCAGGGCATTCCTCTGACCCTTTTTTTAAAAAGTAGGAGCAAAGTCAACTTGTAAAACTCCAAAGCAGAAGGCTTCCTTCCTTCCCATCTAGATTTCACCCTTTTCACGTCCACCAAAATGCTCCCAGTGAGCAGCTTTGCGAACAGGCTCGTTTTAAAAGAGAGAGAAAAAAAATCTCCCTCTAAATCACTGAGGACGATTTTCAACAAACTGCCACACCAATAACAATCCTAAACACAGAAACTAGAGAGCGTTTCTTTAAATGTTTCTATTCTTTAGCTGCCTCGTGAAGGAAGAAAACCAATTACATAATTTCTGAACGTAAGGTTTTTCTGCAGATTTTTAAAAATTATTAAACAAAAAAATTATTTTAAGTGATTCCTACACCCAAATCCGCCATGAAATACAATTTAAGAGGCAGGTTCCTTTGTGCTGTGGGCCTGTTAAGGCAAAGGTCACCTTCAACAGCCCTGACAGTGACTGAGGGTTGGGGAGAGGCGAGTTTATTCCACGTCTGTGGAAAGGGTGTAGCTGGGTGGTTAGTATTTAGGATCAGAGGTTGTTAGATGGTTAGCGCTAGAAGGGACTTTAAAGGCAATCAGCTTTTACCTCCCCATTTTGCGGATAAGAAACTGGTGAGCGGAGCTTGACACAAATTTCTTTCACAGCACACGTACAGCTGGGACCCATGTCTTTTTTTTTTTTTTTTTTAAGATTTTATTTATTTGACAGAGAGAAACACAGCGAGAGAGGGAACACGAGCAGAGGGAATGGTAGCGGGAGAAGCGGGCTTCCCGCCGAGCAGGGAGCCTGATGCGGGGCTCGAAACCCCAGGACTCTGGGATCATGACCTGAGCCGAAGGCAGACGCTTAACGACTGAGCCACCCAGGCACCCCTGGGACCCATGTCTTTAGCAAACTTTACCTCTGACCAAATTGTTCCGTACCTGGTGCTCTATGATAGTGAATCTCTTACTACACTATGGAGGGATTTAGTTTACCTGATCTTAATTTCTGTCAGAGGCAGGTTCTGATGCTCTGAAAATTTGTTTTTGTTTCTGAATGTGGGCCTTGTTTCAAATCTAAAGTTAACAGAGGTCTAGGAAGCTTTGCACCGCAGTAGTTGTTCAAATAACTGGTTGTTCAAATAACTAAAGTTGTTCAAATAACTAAAAAAACTGGTTGTTCAAATAACTAAAGACGAAAGCTTCCTAACTCACCACGTCTTATTATTAAATTTTTTTTTTTAAATCTGGTTTTTTTCTAAAATGAGTTAATCACACCTATATCTAGGCATTATGTCCTGTGACCTTAAAAAAAAAAAGCAATAAACATTTGGGAATATTTGAACTGCGTGGGTAGAAAATTGACCGAATTACTCAACTCTTGACCCAGAATACTTTGTTCTAGACTCCAATTGATCAAATGAAAATTTTGACACAAAGAGGCTGAAATGTTAAGTGAACACACATATCCTACACTGTCTTCCATGTCATTTCTGTCTGCAACCTCTCTGTCGAGAGTCATAACTTAAAATCTCAACACTTCGCTCCCAGGGTAGCTCACTGCATGGTTTTTATTTCCATGTGCCGACGGGAGATCCAATTAGCTGGACGTTCTAACCTAATGGAATGCTGGATAGTCTTCAGAAACAAACTGACATGCAGGCTTATTTTCTCAGCCTCGCACATCTTTTACTTGACTGGGGAGGAAGGAAAATCATTTGAGTCAAAAATCTGATTATTAGATGGTGATTGGTGAAAAAGATGGGAAAGAGAGGGGAGGCCGATGCAGGGACTAGAGTATTAAAAGCAGTGATGCTGTCCTGTTTGTACAACTCAGTTGGAAGTTGTCAGTTCGCATGAATCCAGCTACTTACCTGGATAGGTCTGCAGAGGCTGGCAATGCCACTCCCCAATGCCACGGCCATAGCAGTAGCACTGGTACCTGACACCATGCACGTACTTCTCCCACGAGTCTCCAATTTGATAAAATGTTCGGGTTTCTGAATCCTGGCATTGGTCTAAAATATACACAAAGTAAAAGAAGCATCATTGAAGACGGAGAGCGACAAATTGAATTTCAGCGTGCTCCAGCAAGTGGGCAAGGGAGCAGACATTCAGTTTCAATGGAAACTTGCAAATATATGTGGTTACAAAATATTTTGTTCCCGTCTTTCACCTTAAGGGACAACTAGCAGTAAATAAGTACCCATTGGAAAAAATGTTTAGTCTTCTAAAAAGATTGTAGTTCTAAGTAAATTTTTTATGATTTAGATTTCATGATATCCTGACATTCCGAATACCAATTTGAGAAAACTAAATTAGATATATTTTGCCTACATTAATGCAACTGATTTACCACTTGAAGAGTAAGGACAAAATATCACTTTATATACCTCTTTACATTTTAGAGGGCTTAATTTTACAGGTAAATGGATGAACTAGATTGTAACTATGAATACTTGCTGAGAAGTTTCTGAAAAGACCTCTCAGGCCTCTGTCTTGGCTTTGATAATCTCAGGTCAAACAAACTCATCTGATCAGTTTGTTTTCTTAGTGAGCAACAGGTCTGTCTTAGTAGAGGAATATTAATGGGTTACCTTAAAGCTGGCCTGCAGCTCTGTTAAGGCTCAACCTTCGCTATTTGCTTAGACCTATTATAAAGGGCAGCCAAGAAAAATAAAGTATTTGGAAGGAGATATTTACTGGCATGAGGACCTGCACAGTCAGCAAAGGAAGGTTCTCCTTCATAACATGGACTCTCTTTATGATTCAGAACCAAAGACCTGATTCTATTCCATTAAAATAAACCTGCAGGGACAGGAAAGGACAGATGTTGGCGAGGATGTGGAGAAAGGGGAACTCTCCTA
>JAQQSY010002061.1:0-13948 GCA_028646535.1 Procyon lotor
CTGCTCCTAGAATTGCTGTTCTTATTCTCTTCTCTCTGCTGTTGCGTTTGCCGGCTTTTAGAGTGATTTTCTCCTCTTTAGCTGGACTTCTGATTCCCAGGGCTCTCTGTGCCTCCTACACCTCCGCCATCTTGCCCTCCTGTCCCTCCACTACTGTATTTCTTATTTTTGTTTTTTATCTTACTGTATTGTAAAACCTTTCAGAATAAAGTTGGAAATAACTGGAGTAGGGCTGGACATTCTATCTCTTATTAGAAAGTAGAAAGGCAATTTTTTCCTTCTGCTATAACAAGACACGAGCAGATGAATCTAATATACATATCTTCTTTAAAATTATTATAAATACAAAGAACACTGAAAGAACAAAACAACAGTGAGAAGAACCCTTGCTAGGTGACGAAGTGATCAATGATGCTTTAGGCTTGAAACCAGATGCTGAGGTTGGGGTAAGATAAGTGTAGTGACTGCTGTGAGAGATCAGTCTTTGCTGAGAAGAGGGGGAATTAGTCAAACTTTTGACCAAACTACGGGCTGACGTGCTGCATTTAAATCTAATGGATCCCCATGGGCAAACATAGTCCTCTCTGCTCCAAATTTTGCAGGGCTCTTTTGTTGAGACAACAGGGCTAAGGAACAGGATGAGAAAGCCAAGAGATGTGGTGGTCTTGTAGTTGCTGCCTTACAACCCTGAAGGCTCCAAGTTTTAATCTTCACTTTCATTGCTCCAGGTCTCAAATACCAGGCAGTAGAACTACAACAATAGAGTCAATTCTCTCCCTCCAACCAGTATCTCACTCTTAAGACCAAGAGAAAAGATTCCCATAATTTTGCAGTTTATCCTCTAATAGTAGTAGGTGTTCATGTTAATTAGGCTTGTGAACCAGAGACTGACTATTCTTTGAGGCCTGTTTTTAAATTAATTGGCTTGCTTTTCTGAGGGAATTCATGAGGCTTAAGTTGGATCTCAAAGAATAAAGTAAATAAAGCATGAGTGCTCAGCAAGACAAGTAACCCATAACCAGGGCTCAGGGCTCAGAATGTAGGTTTGATTTTAACTTTCATTTTAATTTCCTAATAGACAATAAATTCACCAGTGTTTTAGGCACGGTTCACTGGAAGCAGATCCTCAGATGGGCATTCCTGTTTATATGATTTATTAGGAAAGGACAGTGACAGAGTGGGACATAGTGGTCTGGAATCTGGGTCCAGTCTGATACCACAGAAGCCAGAGCACAAAACATGCAGAGTTTCCATGAGGCAAGGAGGTAGCTTCTTGGATTTCTGTCAGCTTTCCATTATAGACTGCCTTCTCTGCTCTGAGATTATCAAGATTAGTACAGGTTCTAGTGCTTTAATAATTTCATTTTTTTTACAATTAAATTTACGATCCAACTGGTATTTCTTTCCATGTAGGGTATGGAATCTCCTTAACATTTTCCCTAAATTGTTTACCAATCTCTTCCACATTGATTTGTAATTCAGCTTTCTTCATATATTAAATTTGTATATATATTTGAGTCTCTTTCTGGACTTTTAAAACTCTGTCTTCTATTCATAAACCTATACTAAAGTGTTTCTACTTATATGGTTTTATAATTTCATATTTAGTAGGCCTCGTCCCCCTCATTAGTATTTTTTCAAAATTTCCCATCCTAGTCTTATTTTTCCATAGGAAAAAAAAACTTAAGATTAGTCTGTTTACAAAGAAAAAAAAATCTTTGTTTTTATTTTAATTAGGATTTTGATATGCTTCTAATTTGATCCATATGAGGTCAAAACACTGTCATATTGAATGTTACTAAGTACAATCATGTAATGTTGTACTATTTGTCCACATGTTATTTCCTTGAAAGTAAGAAAAATAAGAAAATAAGAAAAAGGATGCCTTTTTATTTTTTTCTAAAGATGCAGCATTATTACTGCTGAAGTCAAACAGTCATATACCCTGGGAATCCTGCTTCCTTATTCTTGGCTTCTATGACCAGCTGCAGAGAGGGGATTTGGATTCTCTTGCAACTGCCACAATGGTGTGGGATCTGACATCTAGGGGATTGCTGAAAGGGGCCAGGATTGAGACCTGAACAATCATGCCTATGTGTGAACTCTGATCATCAAGAAACAGGACAAGGGTGAAGCTGGCAGGTACACTTTCCTCCATCTTTTCTCCCATAGAGGGTTTCAAGGTATAGTTTGTCCTGGCAGCCTCTCTAGAGAAACCCTGCATATTCAGCTAATGCATCTGCCACATGACTTGCTGGTTTCCTTGTCACTCCTATAAAGCATTATTCAGCCCTGTCATGCTTGCCTTTACAATGTTTCTCATCTCTCCTTGCTGTGCTACCCTTTTTCCTCATCCTTGCAGCTCTGCAAGGACTTCCCAAATAATATATTAGCACTTTTCTCCTCGTCTCAGGTTTGCTTTCTTTCTCAGGAACCCAGGATAAAATACTTCTCTTAATGCATAGTTAGTCCTAAACCATTCTTAAAGATATAAAGGTTTGCCTATTGTTGTCTCTTTTACCTAGGAAGATGATTTAGTAATACTAGAAATCAAAGTATTTTTTTTTTCTTCCCAGGTCATAAGTAGCAAAATTATCTCTTTGGTCAGCCAGGGTTCTATCAGAGAAGCAGAACCACTGGGAATACTGTAGAATAAGGGATTTATTATAGGGATTTGACTTTAAGAAATTGCAGGAACTGGTAAAAACAGCCTGAACTTGGCTCTTTCTTTTGTATGTGGTACTAAACCTGAGTACACGTGGCAGGCTAGTGGGAAGAAAATGAAAAGTGAGGGGGCAGCATGAACAATTGGAAACCATGAGGAATAAGCTGAAATCTGCATCCATCATTCACAGAACTCCATGACCTCCCTCCATCGCAAAGACTTTGATTTTGCTTCCATGGGTACCTGCTAGGAAAGCTGTTGTTTTGCCAAATTTGGCCCAAACTTGGAGCAACAGAGAAATGATTTAGCAGCAGCTGAAGAAGTTGTGGGCTTTGTGAAAACTTCTGTGGGCTCCCAACAGGGCCTCACGTGCATTGACCTTCAGACAGTAAACCATGGCTATTTCTTTACTTCTGCCTTGTTGATACTAAGCAAGTTTCAGTTGTGGCAGCTTTAACTGGAAATGTTCAGGGAATTGATTCCTGGCAAATGTAGTTTAGCTGAGACAAGTTTACACATCATAAAGCCAACTAACATGATGAAGCACCTATCTGGTATATAAAATGAAACATGCTAACGTTCTCTACAGAAAGGATGCAATGTCCCATTATTCAACTTTGGTGATAGTCATTCTTTATCCAGATGAATCATACATCCCCTTTAACTTAAATATGTACATATAAAGTTAACTACTAAGACCTTATGTTAGATAATCAGATGATAATAAAAAGGAAAGAACACATGGGTAATATATTAATATAATAAAATCACAACAGGAAAGGAATATCCGTTACTATTATAGTCCTCATCACTGCAACAGGTTACTTCACTGTATTTTTTTATGACATCCTTCACTCACTACCTATTTCATATTCCCTTTGCCCTTAGTAAGCACGTCAGCTGATCATGGTTTCTTACCTGGTGGAATAAAAAAATTTCCATTCCTGAATGGTCTGGATCATTATTGCTCCTTCCTATTGGGTTGTTTTAGTTTCCCATTGACTAATTACAGATCAGAAGAGTTTTGTTTATTGGTTTGTTTTAGTACTTATTTATTTATCTGGGAAAGAGAGAGAGTTGGGGGGGAGGGGCAGTGAGAGAGATTATCCAAGCAGATTTCTGCTAAGTATGGAGCTCAACATGGGGCTCAATCCCATCAGCCATGAAATCAGGATCTGAGCTGCATCCAAGAGTCAGACACATAATGAACTGAACCACCCAGGTGCCAGTTCAGTAGAGTATTAAGAGGTACCCAGGGGGATCTCAAATATTCCAGACATACTCCTTCTTCCCCTCATTGAATAATAGCAACACTTTACCCCAAAGATACAAATGTATTGATCCAAAGGGACACTTGCACCTCAATGTCCACAGCAGCAATGTTCACAAAAGCCAAACTGTGGAAAGAGCCAAGATGTCCATTGAGAGATGAGTGGATAAAGAAGATGTGATACACACACACACACACACTGGAATATTATTCAGAAATCAGAAGGATGAGATCTTATCATTTACATCAACATGGATGGGAACTGGAGGGTATTATGCTCAGCCAAATAAGTCAATCAGAGAAAGACTATTATCATATGTGGAATTTAAGAAACAAAACAGCAGTTAATAGGGGAAGGGAAGGAAAACTGAATGGGAAGTTATCAGAGAGAAAAAAAACCATGGGAGACTCTTAACTACAGGAAACAAACTGAGGGTTATTGGAGGGGAGGTGAAGGGATTGGGTAACTGGGTGATGAGCATTAAAAAGGGCATGTGATGCAGTGAGCATTGGATATTATATGCAACTGATTAATTACTGAACTCTACTTTTTTTCCTTTTTTTTTAATTTTTATTTATTTTTTTCAGTGTTACAAGATTTATTGTTTTGCACCACACCCAGTGCTCCACGCAATACGTGCCCTCCTCAATACCCACCACCAGGCTCGCCCAACCCCCACTCCACTCCCCTCCAAAACCCTCAGTTTGTTGCTCAGAGTCCACAATCTCTCATGGTTCATCTCCCCCTTTGGTTTCCCCCCATTCACCCCTCCCTTCCTTCTCATAATGCCCTCCATGTTTTTCTTTAGGCTCAGCACGTAAGTGAGACCATAAGGTAATTGGTTCTCTCTGCTTGACTTATTTCACTCCACATAGTATCTTCCAGTCCCATCCATGTTGATACAAAAGTTGAATATTCGTCCTTTTTAATGGAGGCATAATATTCCATTGTGTATATGTACCATATCTTCTTTATCCATTCATCTACTTCTGAAACTAATGATGTATTATATGTCAGCTAATCGAATTTAAATAATAAAAAAAAGAGTAACCCCTATCCAATTTCCCCTTGGTTATCAAGACAGAATATACTTAACCAAGTTGATGAAAGACCTATACTCTAAAACTGTATGACAATATTAAAGAAACTGATGAGGATATGAATAAATGGAAAGATATACTATACACCTGGACTGGAAGAACTAATACTACTACAACATCTTTACTACCCAAAGCAATCTACAGATGCAATGCAATTCCTATCAAAATTACCAAAAGCATTTTTTCACAAAACTAGAACAATCCTAAAACTCACTTGGAACCACAAAGACCTCAAACATCCAAATAAATATTGAGAAAAAAGAAGTTGGAGGTATCATAATACCAAATATTAAGATATATCACAATCTATAGTAATCAAAACAGTGCAGTACTGGCCAAAATAGACACATAGACACAGAATAGGGGGCCCAGGAATAAGCCCATGCTTATACTATCAATCAATCTATGACAAATAAGGCAAGGATATATAATGGGGGAAAGACAGTCTCTTCAATAAATGGTATTGGGAAAACTGGACAGCTACATGTAAAAGAATGAAACTGGACCATGTTCTAAGATCATACACAAAAATAAACTCAAAATGGATTAAAGACCTAAATGTGAAACCTGAAACTATAAAACTCCTAGAAGAAAACATAGGCTGTAATCTCTTGGATATAGGCCTTAGCAATTTTGTTTTTGTTTTTGTTTTTATCTGTTTCCTCAGGCAAGGACAGCATAGGCAAAAATAAACAATTGGGACAACATCAAACTAAAAAGCTTTTGCACAGTGAAGAAAATAATCAACAGATCAGAAAGGCAACCTGCTGAATGGGAGAAGATATTTGCAAATGATATACCTTATAAGGGATTAATATCCAATTTCTATAAAGAAGTCATACAACTCAACACTGAAATATTAAGAATCTGATTTAAAAATGGGCAGAGGACCTGAACATCTTTTCATAGAAGACCTACAAATGGCCATCGGATATATGAAAATATACTCAACATTACTAATCATCAGGGAAATGCGAAGCCAATCCACAGTGAGATAGCATCTTACACCTGTCAGAATAGCTGGTCTTAAAAAGACAAGAAAAAAAATGTTGGCTTGTGGAGAAAAGAAAACACGCACTGTTGGTGGGAATGAAAATTGGTGTGGCCACCATGGAAAACAGTATAGAGTCTCCTCAAAAAAATAAAAATAGAAATACCAATTTAGCAATTCTAGTTTTGGCTTATTTATCTGAAGAAAACAAAAACACCAATCCAAAGATATATGTACCCCTATGTTTACTGCAGTGTTTAGAATAGCCAAGATAAGGAAGCAACTTGGGTGGCCTTTGACAGCTAAATGGATAAAAAGACGTTGTGCAAATATGTACAATGATATATTGCTGATCTGTTAAAAAAGAATGAAATCTTATCATTTGAGAAAATATGGATGGATCCAGAGGGTAGTATGCCAAGTAAAATAAGTAAGGAAGAGAAAGACAAATACTATATGATTTCACTTGCATGTGAAATCTAGAAAACAAAACAAATGAACAAACAAAGCAGAAGCAGACTGAGATACAGAGAACTAGTAGTTCCTGTGGGATAAGGGAGTAGGGGACAGGTGAAATAGGTGAAGGGGATTAAGAGTTACACACTTCCAGTTATAAAATAAGTTGTGTAGTGTACACATTCCTTATGTAATGTACAACATAGGGAATATAGGTAGTAACATTATAGTAACTTTGTATGGTGATAGATGGTGACTACACTTATGATGAACATTTCATAATGTATATAAATGTCTAATAACTATTTTGTACACATAAAACAAATATTTTATCTCAACTATACTTCAATAAAAAAGAAAGCTAAATCACCAGAGCCAATGCTGAAGTTCTCTACTTTGCCTGTTAACTTATTAGCACAAACACTTAAAGTAGCCAGGAGGCAGTCTCAGCTCACAGTTAAACACTGCTCTGTACCCTACTGGAAGCATTCCTTCTTTGAGAGCAAAGATTTCTAGACTAGCAGAGCCTAAATTTGTGGAGAAGAGATACAGAAATGTTGCTAATTTATTACTAAAAGCAAAGTGATGTAAGTTAAGCCCATTTTCTTCTTTTGGTTTCTGGAAACATGGATACAGGATCTTGAAGTAACAGCATCATATACCGATCATGGATGTACAGTATGTGCTTTATCTTGAGGACACTGCTCCAGTACTGCAAGTTGTTGTCACCCAACCAGTTCTTAACCATCTTCAAGATGTCATTCCACTGTTCTATCAAATCAGCTGCTTTAGAGGCATGGTTAAACCAATGAATACCATGAGCAGGGACACATTCCCGCACTTTATTTGACATACGATGAGTTTCTAGGTTAGAAGTAATGCTGTAAAAAATTCTATGATGGATAAGACATTTGTAAGTTCAGAGATGGTTTTGACAGGAGCATTGCAGTCAGAGAAGGCAAATACATTGTCAATGTCTGTTGCTCTTCTCATAATGCAAGCAATCCAATTTAATCAACCTGCTACTGAGTAGCTGACAGTTTCTTTTGCAGAATCATGCCATGTTAGGGGCTCAGTGTTGGTCTGTAATTTTGAAGGATCAGGTACTCGGTACTTTGTTGTTGCCGGATGGGTCTTAGTGAGTGAAAGTCATGCTGTTTCTCTCATGTAACACCCCTACCTGCCGCCAAGGCCACTTTCTTCATAGGGTCATTTGAGTGATTAAGTAAATGGCTGGAGAGGGATGTTGACTGAAGTGTTCATAGGGTAATCTTCCACCAGATAATAAAAATCTTCCTCTGAGAGGGTCATTATCTGGTGAGCACTCATATGAGATAGAAGTATCTTCATACTTTGAGCCCATTCAGAGAGATTTCCCTATAGTTTTCTTACCAAGTCTCTAACCAGCTACTTAAACTGTTAGTTGTAGCTCACGTATTGGTTTAGATCTGTGTATCTGCCTATCTTCTCTTCAGGCAAAACAAACTCCTAGGTGCACTGCTTGTATTCAGCCTCCTGAAAGGAGATCCCTTCATCAGTGTGCTTTAAAAGAACCCTGGGATGGGGTTATATTAATGCAGCTGTAGTCTTCCAGGTGATATCTGCATAGGATGAAGAACCATCTACACACAAGGACTGAGATTTTTCTCCCTCAGTCTGAATATTGTTGTACGTATTTATTGGCAATTCAGGTTTTCTCCTTTTAAGTTGGCTCTTCATATCCAGTGTCCATTTTTATTGGTGATCCACTTCTTCTTCTTGATTCTCTCTTTTCCTGCTTATGGCCTTTAAAATGTTGATCCTCTTGTCAGTTTTTAATGAATAAAGGATTAATATAAGTTTCTTTACATTTAAGTAAGTTTTTTCTTCAATAGTTATTAAATTTGGGGGGGTGGGTAGAAGGAGGGCTAATTATGTCTTATGTGGACAAGCAAGATTTCCTCTGAATGTGTGCAGAGTAGGCAGATTAGCAGTCTTGCTAACTGTAGAAATAAATGAGACTTTATTCTGGGTGTGAGTAGCTGTAGAGTATCTGACATACGAGTGGATCTGATTTTTTCTTTTTTACTTCAGCGTGTCATTGAAAGTGTAGTTTTTTTTTTAATTGCTGTCCCCAGTACCCTTTATACATCCCTCCCCATAAAGACTGTCCACTGTCTTGAGAGAATAGTTCTTAGGTTTTATCCTACACCTAAGCTCTACCTTTGCTGCAGATTGTGATCATACTCTACACATGGTAAGTAGAAATGGGGAAAAGGACTCTAATGACTTAGCTGTGCTGAAACCAGCTCTCCAATTAATTATGCTATGATTGCTCCTGCTGTTCGCATTTGTTGACTTTGAACGGGGAGCTTTTCTATGACTCCCTTTGGCAGAGCCCATCTTAACCTTGGACAAACATCCTATATCTGAAACATGATATAATAGTTTATAAGGATCAAGAGAGTTTTATTTGAATAAAGGTAGTATTATAGCAAACCTAGGGAAAATTACTCTGGATCAATTACATTTCTATATAGTTAAGTAAGATATTAATATTTTATATAAACATAGTAACAGCTTAGCCACTTACTTGTGGTATAACTTTGGGCAAGTTAGGTAACCTTTAAGTTCCTCAGGTTTGCCTTTTGTAATGCTCATAGTGTTGTGAAATTAGTTGACATATGTAAAAAATAATTAGAATCATCCCTAGCAGAGGCATACTCTGAATTATTTTCTTTTTCTTTAAGATTTTATTTATATACTTCACACAGAGAGAGATCACAAGTAGGCAGAGAGGCAGGCAGACAGAGGGGAAAGCAGGCTCCCTGCTGAGCATAGAGGCCGATGCAGGACTCGATCCCAGGACCCTGGGATCATGACCTGAGCTGAAGGCAGAGGCTTTAACCCACTGAGCCACCCAGGTGCCCCGAAATTATTTTCTAATATTCTTCATTTCATACAAATATCTTGTGTTTTCACTATTTACACGGATGCAGTATTGACATTTAAAAAATAATGTCTTGAGGTTGGAGCTGAGGAAGAAGGCTGACTGGGAGGATTCTGAGCTCACCTCATCCCGTAGACACACTGGGCAACAACTTTATCTATGCAACTAACCCCAAATACAACACGAGGATGATGAAACAGATCTTCCACAGCTAACTCTAGACAGAAAGCCACATCAGAAAGGGGAGGAGGAGCAGAGACATGGTCAGGAACCAGTCTTCCAGGGCAACTACCCATAAATGGGAGGGACATCACAGACAGATAAAAGCGAGGGATCAGATCCCACACTAGGCATCCCTAGCCCCAGGGACCGACACTGGAAAGACATTCCCCATAAAGTTTGGCTTTGAAAATCAATGGGGCTTAATTCCAGGAATTCTAAAAATAAGCAGGACTTAAGTCTGGTAGCCTTAAAAACCAGCAGGCTTAACTCAAGAGAAGCTCAAGAGAGATAGGTAACTGAGTCCCTAGCTTAGAGAGCCAGCACACTAAGTAACTTGGCCTAAGACACCACAGAAGCAGCAGTTTTGAAAAGTGCCTATTGTATATGTGTGGATATACCTAAAATGTGTACTGGTGAGGGAAAGATATGCAGATTTCTCTGGGAACAAAAGGGATGGTGAGTGCCATTTCTCTTCTGCTCTGCTAGCCTTAATAGCTGGAAGCTTGCAGGAGCCAGCAATAACACTCTCAATCTACTTTGCTAGCACTGCATGTCCTATTCTAGTATTCCTGTGTGGACCCACCCCATCCAACTTGCCAGCAGGCATCCCCTCAAAGCAGAACCTGCCTTGCCACATTCAGCAGGCAGCCCTGGCTGAGAGTAGTACTACTCCATACTCCAAAGTGACTCCCACCCTGGGGATGAGGTGGGGAGAGATAACCCCACCTCACACAGTAGTGCATCAACAGTTCCAATAGCCAGGTGTCTTAGCTGGTTGTGTAGGGAGAACACCTTTGCCTTCAGTGCATCTGCAGCTGTGGCAAGGGACTAACTGCAGGCACCCTGGCTGACTGCCAACCCACCCACCAACAAGCCCAGGGTTACTGTAGACAGGACTCTCAACAGTGGAAAGGAAAGCCTGCCCAGTGCACCCAGAGCAGGTAAAACAGGTCTTTGGAGCCAGCTGGGCTGAAAACAATCATGTCTGAGACCCAAGAGAAGGGCACATGCAGGCAACAGAGGGGATACTCCTAAAAGTGCCTTGTTCTGGGGCCAGAGGGGAAATTGCTTTATAAGGCACCACAGGCCCCCTTCTACACAAGGCCAGTACTTTCAAGACCAGATGTAGCTGAACTCCATAATGCATAGAAACAAACAGGGAGAGTTAGACAAAATGAGGAGACAGAGGAATTTTTCAGAAATTAAAATAAAAGACAAAAATCACAGTAAAAGAGCTAAATGAAACTCACATAAGTAAAATACCTGATCAAGAATTCAAAGTGGTGGTTGTAAGGATACTCACTGGATTTGAGAAAAGTGGATTTATTCAGTGAGAACTTCAAAAAGAGAAAATATAAAAAATCACTAGTTAGAGATGACGACTTCAGTAACTGAAATAAAACTTACAGGAGAGATAATCAATAGAAGATTAAGGATGCAGAGGAATGAATCAGTAATCTGGAAGACAGGGTAATGGGAAACAAACAAATTGAACATCAAAAAGAAAAAAAGAATAAAAAATGAGTAACATTTGCAAATATAAGGATCCCCCAAGAAGAAAGGCAGAAGGGGACAAAAAACTATTTGAAAAAATAATAGCAGAAAGATTCCCTGATCTGAGTAAGAAGACAGATATCCAGTTACAAGAAATTCAGAGAGCGCCTAACCATATAAATGGAAGATCATAACAAAACACATAATTGGTAATTAATTAATACAAACAATTTTAAGATTAGCAATAGAAAACAGTTATATGCAAAAAAAATTTTAAGGATTTCCGCTTATCTTTCAGCAAAAAAATTTGCAGGCTAGAAGGGAGTGTCATGATATATTCCAGTGTCAAGTGAAGGGGAGGAAGTTGGAGGGGGAGACAAATATGAGAGACTGTAGACTCCAAAAATCAAACTGAGGATTTTAGAGGGAAGGGGTGGGGGGGTGGGGGATGGGTGAGCCTGGTGGTGGATATTAAGGAGGGCACATATTGCATAGAACACCGGGTGTTACACGTAAACAATGAATCTTGGAACACTACATCAAAAACTAATGATGTATAGTATGGCGACTAACATAACACAATAAAAAAAATGGGAAAAAAATAAAGTTTCATGATATATTTAAACTTGAAAGAAAAAAACCTACACTCAAGAATGCCCTATGCAGCAAGAGTCATTCAGAACATAAAGAGACAGAGTTTCCTAGACAAAAGTTAAAGGTGTTCATCACAGTCAACAGGCCTAGAAGAATCATTAGAGGAAATTTTACAGAGGAAACAAAAGGCCATAACTAGAAGAATATTATGAAATGAAAATACTTTATGGGTATTTAAAGCAAATGTGTAGTAAAGTTGGTAGACTAATCACTTAGAAAGCCAGCATGGAGGTTCAAACAGTAAAGTAGTAAAATCAATTATAGCTACAAAAATTAGCCAAGGGATACACAAAATGAAAAGATGTAAAATACATATATTTACATATATATATTTTATTTATATAAAACATGTAGATGGCAGTAAAAATTTATTGCTTTTAAAATGTAATTGAATTTAAGCAACCATTAACTTAATACAGACTGCTACACATATAAGATGTTATATATGAACCCAATGGTAACCACAAATCAAAAACATGTAATACAAGCACAAAAAATAAAAAGAGAGGAATCCAAACCTAACACTGAAGAAACCCATCATACCACAAGCAAAGAGAGCAAAAAAAGAAGGAATAGAGAAGAACTAAAAACAACGAGAAAACAATTAACAACACGTCAATATGTATATACTGATCCATAAGTACTTTAACTGTAAATGGACTAAATATTCCATTCAAAAGAGAAAGGATGATTGAACAGAATTTTCAAAAAAAAAAAAAAACAAGACCATCTATGTTGCCTACAAGAGACTCACTTCAGATCTAAAGACACCAACAGACTGAATGTGAAGGGATAGAAAAATAGATACCTTGTCAATGGAAGTGGGAAAAAATTAAGCCAGGGTAGCAATACTTGTATCAGACAAAATAGACTTGACAATAATAGACTCAAAAACAAAGACTGCCAGGAGAGGCAAAGAAGGGCACTGAATAATGATAAAGGGATCAATCCAACAAGATAATATAACAACTCTAAGTACCTAGGCATTCAAATAGGAGCACCTAAATACATAAAGCAAATATTAACATACCTAAAGAGTAACACAATAGCAGTAATGGACTTTAACATCAGTGGATAGCCATCCAGACAGAAAATCTTGTAAGGAAACAACAGCTGTGAATGACACACTAGACCAGATGGACTTAACAGATATGTAGAGAACACTCCATTCCCAAAATCCTTCCCAAAAGGATACACATCCTTTTCCAGTGCACATGCAAAGTTCTCCAGGATAGATCACATGTTAGGCACACATCAGGTCTCAATAAATTTAAGAAGACTGAATCATACCATGCATGTTTTCTGACCATACAATGTGAAACTAGAAATTATAAGAAAAAAACGGGAAAGACTACAAGCACATGGAGGCTAAACAACATGCTACTAAACAACCAATAAGCCAAAGAAGAAAAAGGAGAAATTTAAAAATACATGGAAACAAATGATACAAATAATACAAAATCTCTGGGACACGGCAAAAGCAGTTCTATAAGAGAGTATTATAGTGATACAGACCTAGTTCCAAAAACAAGAAAAAACTCAAATAAAAAATCTAACTGTACACATAAAGGAATTAGAAAAATAGTAAAGCCTGAAGTTAGTAGAAAGAACTAATAAAGATCAGAGCAGAAGTAAATGAAAAAGAGACTAGTAAAACCGTAGAGAAGATTAATAAAACTAAGAATTGGGTCTTTGAAAAAATAAACAAAATTGATAAGTTTTTAGCCAGACTCATCAAGAAACAAAAAAAGAGAGACAGGATTCACATAAATAAAATCAGAAATGAAGGGGTAGAAATTAACAGACATCACAGAAATACAAAGAATTTTAATAATACAAAAATTATATGCCAACGAATTAGCCTAGAAGTGGATGAATTCCTATAAATATACTATATTCCAAAACTGAATCAGGAAGAAATAGAAAATTTGAACAGTAACAAATTTACTACCAACAAATTTGAATTGGTGATCAAATATTTCCAATATAAAAAACTAGAACCAGATAGTTTCAGAGATGAATTCTACCAAAAACTCAAAGAAGAGTTACCTATTTTTAAAAACTATTTGAAAAAATAGAAAAGAAAGTAAACTTCCAAATTCATTCTATAAGGCCAGCTTTACCCTGATCCCAAAACTAAAAACATGAAGAAAAGAAGAAGGAGAA
>JAQQSY010002062.1:0-13946 GCA_028646535.1 Procyon lotor
AACCATAAGAGACTCCTAGACTCATGAAATGAACTAAGGGTGGCTGGGAGGTGGGGGGGCGGGGGTTAGGGATTGGTGGCTGGGTTGTGAACATTGTGGAGGGTATGTGCTGTTAAGTGCTGTGAAATGTGTAAGACTGACGATTCACAGACATGTACCCTGGGGCAAATAATACATCATATGTTAATAAAAATTTTTAAAAATTTTTAAAAAAATAAAAAATAAAATAAGCACTATTTGATGATACTCTTTTTTTCATATCAGAAAACTAAAGCTTAATGAGTTCAAGTAACTTGAAAATTAAGTTTTGAAACTGATCCTGATTCAAACTAAAATTTTTCTGAGAAGAAGAATATCTCAGAATTAGAAGGTTAAAATTGAGCAACTTGATGCTGTTTTTGGCAAATAACTGATACTAAATAGAACAAAATAAAATGGCAAAAAAAGAGAGAAAACTCTCCAGTAGAGGGTTAAATGCAAAACTAAGGGTCCCTTAAGTAAGTTACCCACAATCTAATACGTTTCTAAACAGAGTCTGAAAGAATCAAGTTCTTTCTCTTCTAGATCACTCCATAAGCTGTATTTCATCAACTCATAAGGCATATTTTTTTTCATATTTACACATTTCAAATTAAGATTCTTGTTAAAATTATAATTAGGCAAGCTTTCTCTTCTTTGGTGATGCATAAGATAATAGTGCTGCTTACAGGTGATGACTGCTTAGGATCCCACAAAGCCTGGCATTTTTTCTGTCTGTTCTTTCTCGTGTGATCTCATTATTACAGCCTTCAAGACTGCTTTTTATTTAATAGCAAGTAAGCTCCTTATATGACCTTAAGGAATGAGAATTCTCACAAAAACACTTTTTCCTTCACAATGCTTTCTATTTCATTGATAGTTCTAATAAATCATAAGCTGAAACTTCACAGAGGGAAATAGGTGAAGGATTTGCCCTGGATAGATTAAAGATGGATCTGTACAAGAAAAATGGTAACCAAATAAGAAAATCAGTATGCTGGTTGAACATTTCTTTTCTCAAAGATTTCTTTTGGCTTCACAGAGTCACAATTCAAATATTTTCAAGCTCTTATTTTTGACAGACATGAATTACTCTCAAAATTACCCTACTATATTCTTTGCTTTAAAATACTTTCTCTGTGACCCTGGTGTCCTTCCAATGCTCACCCTAAATCTGATTTTAGGTTTTTATTGACTCCTTGCAGGGGATGAGTTTTAAGGACTTCTAACTCATTTGCTAGAAATAAATTTTGTGGGACTCCACACTCCCCAGAAGGATATTCTTTTATTATAAATTTCTATCATTATTTTGTTATATCATCCTAACTAGGATGACAATCATTCTTATTCCAGCCTTTCCCCCTCTTCTCTAGCACATTCCACTGCAGTATAAATGAATGATATAAAGCATTCTCCATTCTAAAAACTAACCATGATCTCTTTTGTCATTGTTTCCTCACATATTGTTTGTGTGATTTCAATTGCATTCCTCTCCCCCATTTTAGCACTCAAAAACTGATTTTCAAACTCAGAGTGTATATCACAAAGAGTGAAACCAAATATAAACTGTAGATTTCAATCAATAATGATGTATTAATATCAGTTCATCAAATATAACAAACATACCACACTAATACAAGGCGTAAATAATTAGGGAAACTGTGCTGTGTGTGTAGGAACTCCCTGTTCTTTCTGATCAATTTTTCTGCGAACTTAAAAAATGCTCTGGAAAAAAATTCTATTAATTAAAAAAAAACAATAAACCTGAGGCACCTGGGTGGCTCAGTCTGTTCAGTCTCCAACTCTTTGCTTCAGCTCAAGTCATGATCTCAGGGTCATGGGAGGGAGCCCCAACTTGGGCTCTGAGCTAGGCTCAGAGGGGAGTCTGCTTGGAATGCTCGCCTTCTGCCCCTCCCCGCAATTTCATATGCACTCTCTCTCTAAAATAAATAAATAAAAACCTCAATTCCCCCCATTTAAGAAAGTAATACACTCCATGGCTTTATGGTCTTTAAATTCAGCTTCCCTTAGTGACCTTCCAGGAGCAGCCTCTGACCTGGTCACCTTGGGAAGGTCCTTTTTTTTTCCTCCTGGAAATGACCACAAAAGACTGAAAGAAAGAAACAATGCCTCGGATTTAAAGTGCAGTGTGCTCCCTTTCCTCACTGAGTCAGTACCCTTAATGCTTCTGTAGCACCTTCTGCTTCTAGATTGCCTCACAATAGCTTAATAGCTGAGCTCACGGTACTTCTGTGAGGTAGGTGATCAGCAAATCCCTTGGTTAGCAGTTTCATTTGAATAAAATGATGCCCAAAATAGCTAGCCATACCCAAGGCAGCAGTGAGCCAGGGAGTGGGGCGGGGTGGGGGTGAACGCGAGAACATTTGAATGGCTTTTTCTCTTGCATTGGTCCTTACTGGACCAGCACACTATCACTCTCCTCGAGGTCACAGCAGGAAGAGGTGCTTGCTGTTCCCACCGTTGGCCTTAATCATTGCTTAGTTCTCATAGGCAAGGAATCAGTACTGCACCATGCAACCGATGGGGTATGCAGGGGTTCTCTCCACAACTCTAGAATTGCAATTCTAGATGTGTGGGTACTTTAGAGTTTAGAATTCTACAGCACTTTTGAATGAAAAAGTGTATATTAAAAAAAAAAAGATGTTGTGGTGCAAGGCACTCAGTACTTTTTTACACTTGGAAACCACGCATTCCTTTTGGAAAAAATCAGATATTAAGAAGAAGGAGGTACAAATATGTAATTTTTGCCTTTACTACATTTGGACAACATTTGTTTTAATTTCTTCCAGAGTTAGTGAAGCAGAGGAAAGTAAAAGATACCGGGTTTTTGGATCATGGGTATAAATCCAACAATCATCCTTACCTGCTTAATGGTCTCTTCCGGGGAATAGGGAATGAATGAATGCATGGTGGCATGAATAAAGGAAACATTAAATGTGAAGTAATCAGCAAGTGAAGTTGCAGAAAAGCCTGCATTGAAGGCTGCCAAAGGAAGTGTTTATAGTTGAAATAAAGCCAGGAGGAAACAAGAGTTATTCAAAAAAATCTTTCTTCTGGGAAGTGAACAGGAAAGTTCGCATGCCATCATGTTATGTGAAATGATACCGGCTTTACGTTCTTCCAAAGAAGAGTTCTTCATTAAACACTTACTATGTACATGACTGCACCTGAGTCTGAGCATTAGAGCGGACACAAACGTAAATTCTCCATGAAACTTAACTTAACAAAGGGTTTGTATAGTAAGATAAAACTTTTCTACACATCATAATAAAAATTATAATCAAAGAGCACATTTATTATAGTATTAAAATTCAGTCCCAAATTGTTTTGTGATTAGTGATGGCAATTCTTCTAAAAGATGCTTAGAGGATAAAAAACTTTTTGATTTCTTCTTTCTTAATTGAATGCCTATCACAATATTATAGCTACCCAAACCTTTAAAAAACAGTGTAATCAGCAACGAATATCTGAAGAACCCACAGTTACTTGAAAGTCCTATGTTACTTAGTGATCAGTTTCAAAAAGTGAAGTAAAACAATTGAGGGACCTCTTGACACACAATTATGTATATTTTATTTATGCAATGAGATCCGGATTATTTCAATTTTTGTTTCAAAATTATTTCTGCCAAAAGTGACAAATCTATAAATCTTGGAATTTGATGTTGCAATTTTTTCCTTACATGAGTGGAAAAAAACCAAGTGCTTCATAATTAACACAGCAACATAATTTGGAAATTGCTGGGGGGGGAGGGAAAAAAATGATAGTAAGGGAAAAAAATGCCTGTGCTACTTCTCTATGTCACAAAATAGTTAAGACTAATGATATATTACTTTTCAATTGAAACCTAAATATAGTATTAAATCAATAAATTCTATCATCATCAGTTTCTAGTCTACAGGACCATTTTAATTAATCAGGGAAAAACATTTTTACAATACAGGAATTTTTTTTTTTTGAGAGAATAAAAAGGAGGTAAGGGCTAGGGGAGAGGGAAAATCTTGAATCTTAAGCAGACTCCATGCCCAGAGTGGAGCCCAACAGGGTGTCTCAAATCTCCCAACCCTAAAATCATGACCTGAGCCGAAATTAAGTGTCGGGATATTAAACTGACTGAGTCATCCAGGCGCCCCTGAAATAAGACCTGTCTATTCACAAGTTTTTAAATAAAAATGGAGGAAAAAACTACCGAACGTTAAGTCACTAAAAAAAGGAAATGTTCAAAAAAAATTTTTTTCTCATGATAGAAATCTTTTTTCCTTTAACTTCTCCATTACTAAAGTGCTTTTAAAAAAGAATCTCTTTTAAAGTCCCAGTACTTTGAAAGCTAGAGCAAACCAGATGCTTGAAAGTCTTTCAGTTCTATTTATTTTGGACTGTACATGATGTGTGGGATATCTTTTTTTTTCTTTTCTAATCTGAAACAAAAAGTACTGGAGATCCTTTTGTTATCAGTATGCATCAGAATATGAAGAAAGGTTAGACATAAAATATTTCTTGGAAGAAGAATAAACAAATTATGCCAGTTGTAACAGGCCAAAGAATTTAGAACTGTAATATCTGTATGCTATTAGTAAATTGGGGAGAGCATGGCAGGAAAATCCATAACCAAAATGTCTGCAATACAACAAAATAGGGAGAGGAAGATACTTAAAGAAATGTCATATTTTCACTGCATCTGGATGTTTTCAACAAAGCTAGGAGCTTTCTGCCCAAGCTAGTTGGCATTCTATCCTATCTGTGTGGACTTCTGTGGCACTTCTTAATTCGATTAAGCATTACATTCGTTCCTTACAGCAAGAAACTCTCTTGTCTGCTGTTAAGTCTGCTGTTTTCATCCAACTTTCTAAAGGAGAAAAACTGTATCAAAACAAAGGTCCACTTTGTTCAATAAAGAATTAAACCCACTCTCACCATCATTAACATGGAAAAAAAATTCAACCTGACCTTTCCCTGTTCCTGTTTGTACCCTCGGGCTTGAATTTGGTTTTTTTTCACCGCTTCAAGGATGTCAAAGTATAAACTTCAAAGGTATGGAATGATTGATACATGGTATTCACAATAGATTGTTTAAAGTAATACATGTATGCAGTAATTCATTTTAAACATTCCTTTGATAATTAAAACCTCATTTTTAAAGAAAACAGAAATAGGGCATCCCAAAACTACCGTTATATCTGCCTCTTTCTTGTATATATTTCTTTTAAAAGCTATCATTCCCTAAATGTATTTCATTCTTATACTTTTTTTCCCATTTTTTTGTTTACATTCTTACTTGAACCTTCCTGCACTTAAATATTAAAAAAAAATTTTTGGCTTCATGGAGAAATTGCTTTTCTGTTTCAATGTTACTTTCTTACTAATGCAATCTTATTTTAACGATACTTAAAGATTCTGTATATTCAAATTTTTTATTTTCAATGCTTTTTTAAAACTATTTTCCAAATTTCATAAAAAGAAATAATTTACAATATATGGGAGGCATACCTCAGATTAAAGTCCTCTAAGTAAAAGATGAAGCTTTTCACATTTCAGAAAAAAGAAAAAATACCCTAGATTTACAATTGGTGAAAATAACTGATTAAGGGATAGAAAAAGTCATGATGTGGGTCCATTCTTTACCTAAACCAAGTCAAACCTGCTTGAGAAAGGCAAAAGAAAAGGAAGGAAAATAGAAGATACTCAAATATGCCATCAAGGGCTGGCAATCCTCTTAAAGGGATAAAACCGAAACTTGTAGAATCAGAGAATTAGGCAGTAGTACAAAGCATGTGGTTCAGTAGTTATGTTGAAAATCTTTTAACTCCCACTTTATAGTAGGAGCCACATTGCCTGCTTGAGGAGGGACCTGAGGAGAAGCCACTGAGTATTGGCTGTCTTGTCTCTGATTCGTGTGATCCGATCCCTGCAAGACCCTCTCTTCACCTCTTCATTAGCATTCGCACACTGTGTGCCTTTTAACCCTTCCATTTTACGTGCTCTTTTTTAGAAACAGCAAAGAAAATAAAATTCCAAGTTAATGCCACTGAGTATTGATGAACAAATATATTTTGTTATAAAATACGCATTCCTTTTCCGTTGTTGATTGAAAAGATCAGAAAGATCCAATGGTGAGGTTATTTATTTCATTACAATCGGTAGTTATTTCAGTGGGAGGAAGGCAGACCCCTGCTTCCCTCCCTCACCTGCTCTATGCTCCTTTTCGGATCGGAGGTGTTGTTCTGGGGAAAACAATGAGATGGAGGAGGGGCAGTGGGGTGTGTTGGTCTGTCCAACGTTAGGATTTTTTAGAATGATAGGCTGTCACCAGGGTTAGACGACTCCCAGAAGGCATTTAACCCAATGGACTTGAGGTAACACCAACTTTTCCCAGATTTCCTTGCCAAAAGAGGGCAATTCGTGTTTCGTTTTTATTCCTAAAAGGTTTGTGTATTGGAATACAATCACAATGACCACCCCACTCAGTTGTGGAGCCAATTCATCCTTTACTGCCACCGGCCAATGCAACTATTCTTTAGTATTTCCTTCTCGTCTGGTGTTTGTTCATCTTCTCTTAGGATTTATACCTTTTAGCTATTTATAGACACTCGCATTTCTTCTTATCAAGTCACATTGCATCTACTTCTTTAGTCTCCTCGTTAAAGTCAAATCCATTCTTCTTTCTTTCCTCCCTCCCTCCTGTCCTTCCTTCTTCCTCTTCCTCCTCCTCCTCCTCTCTCTCCCTCCCTCACTGGGTCTCTGTCTCTCTCTGTACCTCTCTTCATCTCTTTCCCTCCCTTCTTCCTCTTCTCCCTCCTCCTCTTTGTCTCAGCTCTCCGATCTCCAGACCTTCTGAGCAAAGAGGAGCTAGTGTGAAATCTTTCAGAAACCCTTTTATTTACTTAAAATACTTCCTTCAAAGTGAATTAGCTTCTTAGTTAACTTTTATGTCTGTCATTAACAGTGCCCATGTGTGTAATTTGAAGCTAATGTGTTTAAAATCAATGAAGATTTTTCTAACTAAAATCAGCGTTGTGCAATGAAATTTGTACTTGGGGATGCACACCTCTACATTTCCTGTAGTACCTTCATTAGCCCTGCAAGGGAGGGTACATGACTCTCATTTTACAGAATAAAGAATGGGGTGCGCAAAGCTTCAATATATTGCTTCAAGATTGAATAATAGTGTCTATCATACCAAAAAAAAAAAAAAGGCACACACACAAATTTGTTACAGAGAACACACCTAAGACATACAGTTACCAGGAAGTGAAACTGGAATTCAAACCCAGGTTGATAAGATTACAAAGTCCCTGTTCTTTCTGCTACAAGTCTTACATGAGCTAAAGAATGAGCTAAAGAAACTAATTAAGGGGCGCCTGGGTGGCTCAGTCGTTAAAGCGTCTGCCTTTGGCCCAGGTCATGATCCCAGGGTCCTGGGATCAAGCCCCGCATCGGGCTCCTTGCTCGGCAGGAAGCCTGCTTCTCCCGCTACCATTCCCTCTGCTTGTGTTCCCTCTCTCGCTGTGTTTCTCTCTGTCAAATAAATAAAATCTTAAAAAAAAAAAAAAGAATTGTGCCAAAGCAAATGCAACCAAAGTTTGACTTATTTATTCTGGTTCCAGGAAAAAAAAATCAGGTAAGCCCTATTGGCCTGAAAGTCTTAAGCTTGTATCACTTCCTTAAAAACAAAACAAAACCCCAAAATGATGCTGTGATGTGTTATAATGATGCAAAACCCAAATCAAGACACTGTGCATTCAGTAACAATTAATTGAAAAATAAAGGAACGTCCTTTGACGTTCTGTTAAATAGGCGTTACTGTTAAGGGAGGGGACTATGGAGTTTTTAATCTATTTTCCACTTTCTACTTTTCTGGAGTTTCCAAATTTTCTGTAATACGAGTCACTGTTTCAATGAAATAAATCTTCAGTAAAATCAATTGGTAGAGTTAAATTAGTAAAAAAAGAAAGAAAAATTCACTGTCATCAGCTTACATTTTTACCACAAGATTAAAAAAAATAAAACAACTACATATTATCAGGTGATTGTGTATTGTGTTTGTAAAAATATTTTAATCAGGGCTTAAAGAGTTTAGAAACCCCCTGCCATGACAAGCTCACTACCTGTTCAATGGAAGAAAAAAAGTCTCAGCTGAGTTAAGCTTTGGATTTTTAATTACTAGTTGAATGAAGAATTAAGACTTTAAAACCCACTGGGGCATTAACTCATCAAGGCCTCTGACACAACGATTTTCAATCAAGCTCCTCAAGCTGATGCCACACAGTAAACAGGGGCAAAAAGAACCAACTCAGTGAATTCCAGCAATGAATTTGTACTTTATGAAAGCTGGAGCTTGTCTTCAGAAGTTGAGGGAAGGGGAACTCTGTTCAGCTCATTTATTTTCAGACTCTGAAATTTCTTCTTCATTTCAGTATAAGCCTTAGCTTCCAAGTTTATTTCCAGCTGAGAGGGAAAAAGTCATTCTAGCAAAGTGTTGTATGACTTTGATACTTCCAGTTTAAATCATCTTCATTAAAATATACCTAATTTGAAAACTCCAGCATCTGACTCTCTAACAAATCGTCTTGTAAAAAGACAGTTCAGTTTTCTCAGAAATACTGACGTTCACCCTGGAAACATGGCAGACCGTGGACAATCACATTCTAAATGTAGAGAATACATTTAGAGAAGCTTTCCTTTATTCATTTATTCAGATGTTGAGGATAAAAAGACAAATGTGAAATGGTCCCAGCCTTTCACACGCCAAGTGAGGGGCTAGAAGATGGGGACTGTGTGTGGTATTTGTATTGAGAAGTGAGACTCTTATCTTGTGTGCTTTAAAAACCACCCCCAATCAGTTCTTAATTTATTGAAACCATGGGAGTATCGTGTGTGTGTGTGTCTGATATATGCATGTATAATAAATGTGATATGTAATCAATACATAAATAACAAATATAATTACATATAAATATATATAATTTATTACTTCCTACCATAGTCACAGATTTAATGTTAAATAAATTCCACATATAACCTGTATCTTCACTCAGTATTCATGTATTCACCAATACAGATAATACTGCATAATGTGGCAATGTTGGCTGGTTTTTAAAGTTTACTTAAATTATGCTATTGTACTTCTCATTCTGCAGCTTGTTTGTTGTGTTTCAATCTATGCTTTTGATATTGATAATTTATCTTAACACATGTATCTCCAGTGCATTCTCGTCATTATTTTTAAAGATTTATTTATTCATTTGTTTATTTATTTGAGAGGGAGAGAGAGCAGGAGTGGGAGGGGCAGAGAGAGAGAGGGACAGCAAATCTCAAGCAGACTCCATGTTCAGCACACAGCCTGAGGTGGGGCTCTATCTCACGACCCTGGGATCACGACTGGAGCCCCAGAGCCGAAACCAAGAGTCCAATGCTTAACCCACTGCGCCACCCAGGCATCCCTCATGTGTTCTTTTAGTATTCCACACCACGATTTGTTAATCTGCTCTTCTAGTGAATGCTTTTAAAATGTTTTCTGCTTTTAAAATGTTTTCATTAGAAACCTACGATATCGTTACACCCATCTCCTTCCACACATGTGAAATTTTCTCCAAGTTATACACCTATCAATAGAACTGCTAAGTTAGAGATTATGATGTCAACTTTACAAAACATTTCACAATTGCTCTCAAAAGTAGTGGTACCAATCCACAGGCTTACTAGCAGTCTATGAGAATTGGTGTTACTCTTGGTATGGTCATTATTTAAATTTTGCCAATCTGACATGACATCTGTTATCCCCCCTCAATTATTGGTAAGTTGAGCATCTTTTCATATGTTTAGTATTAGGTTACATTTTCTTTGAATTGCATGATAATGGACTTTGTTCAGTCTTCTATTCAGTTACTTAGAAAAATAAAATAAATTCCTTTGTCATTAATATGAGTTATAAATATCTTTTCACATTTTGTGGTTTCTTTTTTCACTATGTTTTTGGGTCTTTTTTAAACATAAGAGGGTTTTTTTTTTTATTTTTTTTTATTTATCTTGGTGTCATCAAATTTACCAATCTTTGGCTCTACTTTTTGTGTCTTGTCTAAGAAGTTTTTCCACATCTAAAGGTTATGAAGATATTTCATATTTTCTACCAAAAACTGCTTTTAACATTTAGATCTTTAATCCATCTGGACTTTATTTTTGTATATGGTGTGAGAATGGGATCCAATTTTACTTTATTTTTTCCATATGGTTAACCAGTTGTCCCAGTACCATTTATTGAACAGTCCTGCCTTTTCTCATTGATTTGTAGTGCCACCTTGGTCATATTTCAAGTTTCCACATATGCAAGTATCTGTTTCTGGGCTCTATTATGTTCCTTTGGTTTATTTGACTCTTCTTATGCCAATACCACACTGTCTCATTTTCTATAGCTCTATAAATTCTTGATTTATTTGCTCTGACAAATTCCCCCCTCCCCCCAACTTATTCTTCTTCAAATTTATCTTGGCTATTCTTGATTCTTTGTGCTTCCACATTAATTTTAAGATTGGCATAAAGTCCCATATTTTGCTTAGAATTTTATTAACTTTACAGAGTATTTTGAAGGGAAACTGACATCTTTATAATTCTTGAATGTAGTAGTAAATAACTATATTCAAATCTTGTTGTTCTTCAGATAGATTTAATTTTCTTAGAGTCCTTAACTATCATGTACTAGGTTTATTACTACAAATTTTCTATGTTTTTCTCTTTATTTAATTTTCTAGCTGGTTTGTTGAAATGACACTGATCTTAGTTAGCATGCTGATTTCAGACCATTAAACTTATGGTACTTGCTTATTAATTCTAGTAGCTTGAAGAGCTCCTGGATTTTCTTTGTGTAAAATCAGATAGTTTACAAATAAGGACAGTTTTTTGTTTCTTTTTCCAATTTTGTATCACTTAATCTTTTTCTTCTTGTATTGCATTGGATGAGACTTTCAACACACTGTTGACTACACATGGTTATAGTGACATCCTTTGTCTTGCTGCTGGAAACACTTTTAAAATTTCACCTTTGAAGAGTGATATCTGTAGGTTTTTCATCGATATTCTTTACTTGAGACTATTCCTAATTTGCCATGATGGTTATTTTTGTGTCAAGTTGACAGGGCTATGGGATGCCTACACTTTTTGGTGAAATATTATTCTAGATATATCTGCAATACTGCTTCTGGACAAGATTAACATTTAAATCAGAACAGTGAGTAAAGCAGATTGTTCTCCCTAACATGGGTGGTCTGATCTAATCAGGTGACAGCCTGAATACAACAAAGGGCTAATCCTCCAGTGAGTAAAAAGGAACTCCTCCTGCTTAACTGCCTTCAAGATGGGATATCATTTTTTTTCCTGCCTTCAGGCTCAAACTGAAACATTGACCTGAGACCCTGCCAGCCTTCAGGCTGCAACTATATCACAGGCTCTCCTGGTTCTAAGGCCTTTGGACTTGGACTAGAACTTTGGACTTGACTAGAACAGCATTAGCTGTCCTAGGTCTCCAGTTTGCCAACTGCAGATCTTGAAATTTGTCAGCCACCATAATTTCACAAGCCAATTCCTTATAATAAAACACAGATATATCCCATTGGTTCTGTTTCTTTGGAAAACCCTGACCAATACATTTGCTACCAGATTTTATATATGAATCCATTTAATCACAGTCACCATTGCAACTACCCTGGTAGAAGCCACCAATGCATTTCGTCTGGGGTACAGCCATTTTCTTGGAACTAGCTTATCCCCTTTTACTCGCTTTCCCATAAATTATGCTTGCACTAGTATAGATTGTCCTTTACACAGTAGCTAGAGAGGTTATTTAGAACACAAATCAGATCTTGTCACTCTTCTTCTGAATACCCTCCAAGGTTTTTCCATTACATCCAGAAAAAATCCAAAGTCTTTATTTTGGCACACAAAACCATACACGATCAGGGTTCTAGAAATCTCTCCAATCTCATTTTCTATCTTTTGCTCAGTTGCTCTATCCAAGTTATTTCTTCTTATACCTGCCAGGCATGATCCTAAATGTTCCTCCTTAATCCTTGATCCAAGCAGACTCCTACCTTGGAGCCTTCACACTCACAGTTCCCTCTGCCTGATGTGCTCTTTCACTAAAAGCTTTGTCTCACTTCCTCACTTTATCCAAGTATCTGCTCAAAATAGCTCCCTTCATCACATTGTCTCATTATCCTGCTTTAGTTTTCTTTGTAGCAATTATTATGTCATGACATTATACAATTTAGCTATCTGTTTATTTGATTATCTTTCGATTCATCCACTTGGATGTAAAATCTATGAGGCAGAGAATTTTTGTTTATGTGATATTCCCCATGATCTCGGGTAATACCTAACACAAAGTAGGTGCGAAATCAGTATCTGTTGAACAAATAAATAAATGCGTCAATATTGTTACTTTTTCCTGCATCTATGATTTGATTATGTGCTAGTATGAGCTGATAAATTTTCTGATACCGAAACAGCTTTGTACTCTTAGAATAAATAGTACTTGAACATGATGAATGTGTAGTTTTAATAAACTGTTAAATTCAATTTCTAACATTTTATTCAGGACTTTTATGTCAATTTAGGGATTAGCCTAGAGTGGTTTTTTTTTTTTTTAATATTTTATTTATTTGACAGAAAGAGACACCCAGATAGGGAACACAAGCGGGGGAGTGGGAGAGGGAGAAGCAGGCTCCAGGCTGAGCAGGGATTCCCCATGCAGGACTTGATCTCAGGACCCTGGGCTCATGACCCAAGCCGAAGGCAGACACTTAATCACTGAGCCACCCAGGTGCCCCTGTAGTTTTCTTTTTTAATAAAAAGTCTTTGACTAGTTTGTATCAACAGCAAATTAACCTCATAGATTGGGCCAGCAAGCTTTTCTTCTTTTACTTTTATCATAAAGAGTTTATATAAAGTAGCAGATATATGTTATTAGAAAGTTGATTAAAATACACCTATAAAGATGTCTTGGCTAGGTGTCTTTGGAGCAAGAGATTTCTTGCGATTAATTTAATAGTTATTGGTTTATTCATGTTTTCTATTTTTGCTTCAGTGAATTTTGGTATTTTTAATTTTTCTAGGAAATTACTGTTTCATCTAAATTTTCAACTGATTTAGTATGTTCTTACTGTTTTTATACATTGTATATGTATATACATACATATATATGTATATACATATATATGTGTATATGTATATATACGTATATATATGTATATACATATACATATGTATGTATATACATATATACATATACACATATATATGTATATATATACGTATATATACACATATACATATGTATATATATGTATACATTTTATACATTTTATACATTATAAAATGTATACATTTTATACATTATATATGTATTTTACATTATACATTATGTATATTTTATACATTTTATATTTATATGTATAAAATTTACTTTATATGTATAAAATTATATATATGTATGTATAAATGTATATACATATAATATGTATAAAATTATATGTATAAAATTTACATTTATATGTATAAAATATACATTATGTATATTTTATACATTATACATTTTATACATTATATATGTGTGTATATATACATATATATATACATAATATATATATGGTGTCTATAAGTATGTCTCCTTTCTATTATTAATTATATATACTCTTTACTTTTAAATTTGTTATCAAAGCTCCAATTTTGGGGTCTATTGATTCTCTATATTATTTCTTTACTCTCTACTTACTGTTTTGTGCTCTTACCTTTACTATTTCCTTACCATGTGTACTTTTTTTATTGTTTCACTTTTTCCCCTACATTCCTGAATTGAATGCTTAACTGATTTGCTTAAATCTTTTTTTTATTTTAAATATGTTAAAGGCTTTACTCTA
>JAQQSY010002063.1:0-13946 GCA_028646535.1 Procyon lotor
TGCTTCCCCCTCTCTCTCTGCCTGCCTCTCTGCCTACTTGTGATCTCTCTCTCTCTGTCAAATAAATTAAAAAAAATAAAAAAAAAATGGTTAGGATCACATAAAACTTGTATATTCTACATAACTAAGAATAATCATCAAACCTGCAAAAGCATCTGAAGGATGTTCTAGGACTTCAGAATATTTGGTCCAAGCTACTCAGAAGTGTTTTCCTTAGAACTGGAATTAAACAGTTGAAACAAAAAATATTTGAATTTTGTTTTCTCGACTGGTTAGGGGCTAGAGAGAGGATTCTACCCGGAAGTGGCTCCAGCGTGACCTCATAGGCACCCTTCCGTCTCTGTAAAATGATGACCATCACAGTTCTAATGGTTGTAAGAGGGTTAGCTGAGAGAGTGAATGTAATAAAGCACAAATGACAGTAGCGGTCGTGGATGTGAGAATATGTAGGGGAAAGCAAGGGGTAACTCTGAGTTGGTACAGGAGATGCGTAGAGGTATTAATCACTCAGAAGAGTGACAGAATAATTAGGTGCTCTAGGTAATTGGCCTCAAATGCTTTAGTAAAGGGATTTAAGTGAAATGTGGGTGAATAGTATGTTCCCCCGCAAACTGCCAAACAGCAAGTTTCTGACTACAAAAATTTTGGTTTATCTACAGAGAGAAAAAGAAGGAATTGGAACGTGAAGAATTATGGAAAAAATTAGAGGAGTTAAAGCTAAAGAAAGCTCTGGAAAAGCAGAACAGTGCTTACAACATGCACAGCATTCTCAGCAATACAAGTGATGAATAAAAAAAAGCCCACCACGTCTGTTGGATAGGCAGTTTTGTACACTTTTTTGAAATATGTAAAAATTATGAAACAAACCTCTCAGTATAATATAATTAAACGGCCAACTTTTTTTCTGGCAACTGTAAATGAAAAATATGGACTAAACATAGCCCTGTGCTGTATCATGGCCACAGTATATTGTAACCTATGTCTAATCATGGATTTATTGTGTCACTTCTAAAGTTTCACAGAAATGAACTTTATGATCTATGATATGAGTGAGATAATTATGGGAGTGGTAATTATGACTTGAATTCTTTTTTTGATTGTGTTGCACATAGAATAGTCTGCTCTGTATATTTTTCCCTTTTATAATGTGCTTTTCACATTGCTGCAGACCTTAGTTACATCCCGGGAAAAAGTGTATTTCCTAAAACAAAACTAAGGTGTCATCCTTACCCTTCCCTTTGTTGCTCCCAGAAATACGATGGGGGGAGTTACCTGCCCTAAGCCTTCCTTCATTAGAGATATTACTGCACTCTGGAGTTTGAGCAGAAACTTAAATCTCCAGACTTTTTAAAGCACAAAATAAAAATAAAAGCTGGGCAAGTAAACCAAATTCTTCAGCTTGTTCCTCATGACTACCCCCTTCACCTGCAACTCCCCCGAGTGATGAGCCCAGATTCACTGAGGCAGCGCAGGGGCACACTGAGCCTGCCTCTCAGTTCATTCCTCCTCTTCCTCCCAAAGGCTGAAGGCAGGACCTTTCCAGTCCTCACAACCTGCCCTTCCTCCAGTCCCTCCTGACCCAGGGAAGGAGGCTTTGAGTCCCACAATGTGGTGACGCAGAGCGCTCACTGGCACTGCCTGGCTTTATTTAAAGGAAATGCAGCAGGCTTCCCCTGTAGAGTTCTGGACTATAGAAAGGCCTTGTATGTTTTCACTTGGTCAAGTATTTCTCACATCTTTTGTTATGAGTACCATTCCAATCTCTTGCGGTTGTGTGGAGAACTGTTTTGTAATGAAAGATCTTCATTGGGGGATTGAGCAGCATTTAATAAAGTCTATGTTTGTATTTTGCCTATGTTGTCTTTGCTTTTTCCAGCTCTAAGCTGAGGCATCCAGAAGCAGCCTGCTGCCCCTTATATTCAGACACATACACGACCCTGCAGCAGCTTACCCGGGTACATCTGTTTGTTTGGTAGAATACCTGCACGAAATTCTCAGTTTTAGGATATCCTTTCATCTTCCTTCATGTCTGTGTTCAGAGAATAGGTTCAAATTACCTTAAATGTCCATTTTAATTAAAACAGGACCACAAGGATAAATTTCAAAATTTATAATAAACACTTCCCTGGGGGAGGTTCAGAGAAATTGTGGCCAGAGTCAGAAATGAGACATTATTGTAAACCTTCCACTCTTTTGCATTGATGGAAAACTCTAGCCTGGGTCCTGTGCACAATTCTGAGGTCACTGTAAAAGCAACTCCTTTCATTGGCTGAGGCCCCCAGAGAAACTCTTCCTTTCGGTGCACAGCTCTCTTTTAGCGTCTCAAACAGCCACCTTATCCCGGCTGCCCAGGCAACGTGCTGGTGCCGAGCGCGCCGCACTAAGCCCAGCCAGCCATTGTTCCTGACAGCTGGGGGCAGCACAGGAAGGCAGAGGTGACCCCACTGCATACAGAACACAGACCTGAAAGGCTAGCCCCTGCCTTTCCAGAAAGTGAAGGTTAGGTCTAAATGTTAGTGGAAGGTTTACGTATTTTTTTCACTGAAGAGCAGCCACAGTGGATTCGGGCAGGCGAGTTTTTTTTTCTTTGACAAGGTAAACATGTTCACTTCCTAACTCTCTGCTTATTCTAAAGCACATGTAAGATGTCCCTCAACTTTCCACAATACAGGAAATGCAGTTTTAGTATATTCGTTTGAGCAAATTTTATTAAATACTAAAGTGGTGTGTTATCTTCAGAAATACTGTAACGCGCGCGCGTGCACACGCTTCCCAGTATTAAGGTCAGCTACGCCTGGCCCTGCCTTACAAAGACTAGAGAGAGGCAAGATCTAGGCTCACGTCTGAATGTGCACGCTTCTGTGGCACAGCAGCATACCATATCTTTCTTTGCACAAGTTTATCTTTAGTAATTCAATCAAATAACAGTGTCTTGTTGAGTTAGACGTGGGATAAGAGTGCCCCACTTCTACTACATTTGAGTTTCTCCTCTTTAAATTACCTAACGCCAGGTTATAAAGTGCTTGAAAGTGTTACCAAGTTCTCTTTAGAAGCTAAGGGCATGTAAATAATTTGAAACTCCGGAGACAACTTTTCATAACCTTCAATCACCCCATTGCTACCATGTGAAAAATACTGAGTACTCACCTCTGTCAGAAGCTAGGCTGAAGACCTTGAAGGTCACACTGAGTGCCCCTTTCCCAGGTGGGTGCTTTGGTAGGACGGGAACAGAGCACTTATTCACGGGAGTACATCCGTCACTCTTCCCGAAAGGAGGGCGACCTACCTTTCCCTAGACGCAGTCATGACATACCTCGGGAGTCCAGATCCATCTTGGGAGTCCAAGCGCACGCGGCCACTGACTTGGAAGTCACAGAATGAAAGCGTACTGGTGCCTACTGATTTAGCGGACACTCATACTGGCACACTGACTCCGTTTGCATTAACCTAACTTTTATTTACCTGTTAATAAAATCATCAAAATACACTGAGTAGGCACCTCCTCTGTACACATGTCCCAGTGCTTTTGCATGTTAATCATTCTGTGCTATTAAACCTGCATCAACAAATATTCTAGCCAGATGGGTAGGTGGCTAGTCAATCCATAAGAAATCTTAGCACTCGTTTCTAGAAACTTTAAAAAAGTCCCATTTGAAATTTAACAAATGAGACCACGTGCCAGAGGCTGGAAAACGTAACTGGCAGGTGACGCCGGAGACAAGGGATTCTGCCCTTGGGTACAAGGTACAGAGTCTTCAGCACATAACCTGCACATCTGCAGCCAAATCGGGATTTGAAGGGAAAAAAATCACTCTCTTCTGTCCACTTTAAAAACCCTGGGGTGGGGGGGACTAAGTGAAATGTAAAGCCTTAATTATCCCATTAGAGCTTAACTATACACCAAACCAAATTAGAAAGGCAGCTTCACAAACCTTCAGAAAACCTGATACATATCTAATTCCATCTTCCACAATAGGGACTGATATGTCCAAAAATGTTCATTAATAATTTAAATACTTAAATAGGTCATAGGTCATCCACTGGATCTGTTCCACTAGGCTCGAGACATCCTCTTTTTGGGCCAGGGTAGAAGCTGCAGTCTGGCAGGCTGGTCCTCCCAGCGAGGCCGAGGCAAGTGAGCACAGGCCGCTGGCTGCTCCGTTTACCAAAACAGAAGAGACGAGAACTTCCACCACCGGGGGCAGTGCTGCCAACGCCGCGAGGCCACCTCAGCTTATGTGGTTTGCTGCCTGACCTCTCTTTTTAAGGTATCTCTTCCTAATTTTGATCATCCATTTCACACTCAGTTTGGCAAACTCTGCTGCTTTAAACAACGCCAGGAAGGCCCCACAGAGAAGGGCGATCGTGTTCCAAGGATTGGCGGTGATTATCTGGAAAACAGCAACAGACACAAGCTTATGGGTTTGCTTCAACTCTGATTCCTAGGTCATAGCAGTGTTATTGTCAAGGGCCTCCTACCCCAAACCGAGGGAGTGACAACAAAAACACCCGCGTCCTAAAACTGCCACGACTGTACTACATTCTGACTATAAGGTGCAGAGCTCAAGTCTGAGAAGAAAAATACTAATCCCTCCCTCCCATAAATGGATTCTGAAAAAAAAATTGTTTCTTAAAAAAGCTCTGCACATATTAGATATTCAGTACTGAGGTTTAAATTTCTGGTCTCATCCACAGTTAAGTGAACTTGCTTTGAGACCATTTTCCCCGCAAACGGTACCCCCTCCATCAGGTTAGCTCCTCTTGCTTTCTTCCCATCTTACAGGGACGCCCACTGGCCCTCCGCCCGTCCGGTGACAGCCTCACGTCCCGGACTCCTGCCTCCAGGCTGTGCCCTCAGATCCCCCACCCCTACCCCCTGACCCAAGTGTGCTGACCCCTCGAGGCTCCCTGAAGCTCCACTCTGACCTCAAGCCAGAGCAGAGACCTTCATCCCACAAAGCCCCCTGGCGGCCACTTCCTGTCTGCCCCAGTCACTTAGGTGTTAAAACGCTTCCGGGCTGTGGTCTCATCTCGGCTTTCGGAGTCTCCAGCATGGTAACCGCAGCACCTGCAAGTCAGGGTGACCTTGGACAACTGGAGCCTTCGGGCTCGCAGGTACAAAACGGTTGCCCCAGCACCACTGCTCGGGGCTGGCCTCTCTCAGGCATGGCCTTTCCTTGGCCGATGCGCACCTCCTACTGAGTAACAGCCTAAGTGGAAAATGGCTTACCACGCGCTTCACGTGCGGAGCTGAGGGCCGTCACTCCTCCCCCGGGAACCCGGACTCCGTGAGCTGCACGTGCCACCGTGTACGTGGCTCTGCCAGCCCATGATTCCCGGCAGCTATGGTCATGGAGACGCTCCATGCTCGGGTCTCGGCCACGGAAGGCACTTCCCCGAAGCCACGACTGCATCAGGACATTTGGGGATTATCTAAATGCCGATCAGCATCAGATCGGGACCGGATCTGGTGAGGGCCCCTTTAGCAAAGCTGTTATCACTCCTCCCCTCCAAGACTGAGTCTGAGAACCTGGCGTTAATTGACACACTGTTAATTTTTCTTTGTACCTTTCTGCTCTGAGAACAAATAATAAGGATTATTATCCATCCACTAGAGACAGACCCATTAAAAAAAAGAAGGGCTTCCAAAAGCCGTAATGTAGACATTAGCTTAGTGCAATCCATGCTTTCTACTCGGTTCATTTACTCAACATTACTACCACGGAAGGACTCTGTACTAAGCACCCTGCCAGATGGTAAATAAATGACGGTGAACAAAAGATGAAGTCCCTACCTTCACAGGGCCGACTGTCTAGTGATGGCCAGGCCAGTGAAACACAACTAACACAGGACATGAATGTCATAAATGACAAACTAATTCGTGCCATGAGAGGAGACGAGGACAGCCTGCAAGGAGAAGTCAAAATACCTCAGCGCAGGGAATCCGCTCTTGTAACCTGAAGTAATACTCACATCTTGGACTTTCTGGATGAAAGGATCTTTCCATTCAAAGACCACAAAAAACAACTGAGCACTTTTTTCAGCGGCTGGCCTCTGGTCAATGTAGTTAACCACACTGGTCTAGGTACAGAGAAGAGAAAGCAGGATTACCACCTCTGCGCCCCTCCGTAGCCTGGGACCCTGGCTCTCTTCATACCACCTTCTGGATGGAGAAAGCCCGAGATCTCATAAGCAACATCCTGAGACCAGTACCAGAGCCAAGACTTTAACCTGGTTTCTGAAAGCCCTTTGGGGAAACAAATAGGATCTGGGATGTACAATAGGTATTCTGGATTATCACCGAAATTGTCACTATGTATCTGGACTCGGAATTAAACCCTATTCTAAGTACATGTTAGGCAAAATCAGAAGCCACTCAAACCTCAAAATGCAAAATACTTACCTTAAAAGCAGAGTATTTCAACCCTTCAGGTCTCTAGGGACAAAGTGCAACCTCACAGACCCACCCCGCTGTAAATATTAAGTAGGCGTGCTTGGTTAAGATCTGGTTATCGATTACTAGAAACTCTGCCTGCTGTCACAGAGAGCAAACAGGTCCCAGGGGCAGAAGCCTAGGTCCCGCCGCAGGGCTGTGTCTACCCTCTGATCTGAGGCTCACTTGGCCTCAGCCGGCAAAGTGCCAACACCACTGAGGTGTGGTCAGGATCAAAGGAAACAATATATATGTTAAGTATTTTAAATTTTAAAACACTCTATTAAAAAACTTTTTCTTGTTCAAAAGAGTTCAGGTCACCCACCAAAAGACGTCCAGTTTAGACAATAACGAACGACACAAACATTCTAAGATCTATTGGTTCGCTGGGACTTCGGTCCCTTTAGGTTCTGGTCACGGGGGGCTGCGGGGGAGCCGGGCAGACAGGTGGCACCGAACTGCAAGCTGAACATACCGAGCACCCTCCTCTCAGCACCCGCATCTCAGCCGCTGCGGGGCCAGATGAGGAAGGTCCTGGGGGCTCTTGGAGAAAAGTGTGCAGTAAAAATCAGAATGTGACAGCTGAAAACTAGGAATATTTTAAGGACATCGCCAGGGGAGTTGCCACATCCTAGGACAGGAACAAAGCCTGTCCTCTTGGAAAAAAGTGGCTTTGAGCCCTTCCCAAAGGGGTCTCATCTGGAGCAGTCTGAGGATCCAGGGGCAGGGAAGGCGCCTTGGCTTCCAGCCAATGACAGCCGCCTCGGTGGAGTCAGTCCTTCTAGTCCAACCCAGGCCCTTCCCGGCACTGCCCCCCAGACTCCAGCCCGTGGAACATCTCCTTGGGGCAACGGAGTTTTCTAGAACAGACCCGTCTCCTCACTGCCTCTGCAGGCACCCAGCCCGATACACAGATGGCTGGCTCTGGGTGTGGATGTGGGCAGGGGGGCAGCCACGGCCAAGGTGGAGGTCCCAAAGGGAGGGGTGCAGCCTTGCTTTCAGTGGTGACTGACAAACAGCCCTGCTGCGGCAACCAAAGTGCCCTCTCTCTCTGTCCCCACGGCCAGGCCTCTTGCGGGTCCTCTCCCATCTACGGCCGGGACCATGGCGGAAAAGGCCGGGCGCACCTCGGGGCTCCAGGCAAGTGGGGGGAAAGCTTTCAGTCGCACTTCCCATTAGGATCACGTTTTGAGCAAACACCTTTCATATACAGAACTTTTTCAGAAGTGATGTAAGATTACTATTGCTGTTCTAACACAACACGCCTTTCAAAATATTCAGAAATAGCAAAAAAAGATGATAAAGAAATTAATACAAGAAAGCTAGTATTTCTCCCTGTGCATCCCAATGGATCGTCATGGGCACAACCCTCGGAGGCCTCCCTCTCTAGTCTCTCTTCACTGCAAATCACCCGCCTCCCATGCGGCCAGCAGTCTCGGAGGGCCAGGAGCCCAGGCTGCACAGCCAGGTCACCGGCTCTGCGAAACGCAGGCATCTCCTCTTGACCATGTGTCTGGTGACGACCGATGGTGGCCCAGGGAAGGGCCTGGGGAACACGTCTCCTCCCTGGCACGGGGTCCCCCAGAGTTTCACTCTGAAGACTGCCCAAAGGTCACCTCTTCTGCAAAGCTCCTCTGCACCCCCGAATCGAGGGCGGAGGCGGCCGGCAGTGGACAGCAAAGCCAGGGCCACCTACCTCCTGCCGGAACTCCACTGCCTCCCGCCCGTCCTCCTCCTTCGTCTTCACCAGGGACATCTTGACCCACGTGCGGAAGCCCCCGGAGAACTTCCAGCTGGAATAGGCGCTCTCGCAGGCCTGCATGAAGCCCACCCTGTCTGGGCTGGGAAGATAGAGGAGACAGGGCCCCATCAGGCCCGACAGCCGGAAGCGAACTCTAGCCCCTGCTTCCAGCCGCTTCCTTGGCTGGCACCACCGGGAGGCTGCCCACTTCCTGCCTCCTTTCCAAGCTCCGAGTCTGGGTCTGCATACGCAGGGAGAGCCGTCACTGGGCTCAAGGCGGCCCCCCATGCGGGAGTCCCTCCTCCTTCCCACCCGCTCCCAGAGCACCGGCCCTGAGTCTGCAGGGGCGCCCGCCGGCCTCCCCTCCCCAGACGGGACCCCCGCGGCATCGGCCAGCCAGCAGCTCCGCGCAGGGAGGGCAGCGGGAACACCGGGCGCAGTGGGGACAGACAGGGTGGAAGACACCACACAGAGGCTCCAAGCTCCGAAGCAGGACTGAGGGATGTGTGGGAGCGGGAGGAGGGGGCCCGCAGCCTCAGCCAGGGGAGCGGTCCCTCCTCCGCGGTGACTGCCGCCCCACTTCCCTTCAGTGGAGCCCTGGGCTCTGCAGGGCCTGGAGGCCGGGGCACGTGAAGAAAACTCTCAGTCCCACGAGCTCTCCGGGCCCCAGACAGGGCACCGCCAGGTCCCCCAGTGGACAGGAACTTTCATCCCCATGTTAAACGCACACCGAGGGCTACACACACTGCCTCTGATGGTGCAGGGGAGACCTGGCCCGGGCCGGGGACTCAGGAGGTACACAAGGTCCCAGCAGCGACAGGACCAAGCTCCCCAGCCGTGAGTCCAAACACCCGCCACATTGGACCCGCTGCACTTTGTGAGGATAGGTGTCCCCAGGGCCACTGAGCTCCAGGTCAGGCCTCGGGGCCGCTGGGTCATAGCCGCCCCGCGTGCCTGCCCCCGCCCCGGGATGGGCCAGCCTGCCGTGGACTTGAAAGGCCACCTGTGCAGGAACTCCTGGAAAGATGAGAAGAGGAGGTAATCGATGGCACTGAAGTCCTCGCTACTCTCATTCAGGCGGAACTGGAGGAAGACCAACTCCCGCTTCTTCACCTCCCGGGGCCCCTGCACAATCAGGGCGGATTTCTGCAGAGACACAAGGGCCAGAATCAGCCCTGGGGGAGCCGAGGCTGCTCTGCTCGTGACATTCAGTGTGACCAGAAAGCTGCTCCCCCGGCGAACCCCCGAGGACCCCAGGCCACCCCCGCCGCTGTCCGCCGCTCCCGCTCAGCCCTGAGGGGCAGGGCTCTGGGGGCACCATCGGACCAGAGCTGAGAGCACTATCCTCTGTCCACTTTTCTCAGTGGCTGCCTCGCTCGGGGAGCCCTTCACTTAGAAAGGACGCTCACAGGGCGCCGGGTGGTTCAGTCCACTGAGTGTCCGACTCTTGACATCAGCTCCAGCCATGGTCTCACAGTTGTGAGACGGAGCCCTAGTCAGTTTTCCTGCTGAGCGGGGAGTCTGCCGAGATTCTCTCTCTCTGCCTCTGCCCCTCCCCCCGCTGATGCGTGCTCTAATTAATTAATAAAAAGGATGCTAGGTTCCATCCATTTCAGGTACAAGTGTTTTCTTCTAGTCTGTCACTTTTCCATCAAACTTTGTTTCTAATGTCATTTGTTACATGAAGCTTTAAATTTGATACAGGGAAAACTGTAAATCTTTTTCTTTATGGCTTCTGGGGTTTTCTTGTCAAGGAAAACCAAAATTACATCAATGGTCTATATTTTTCTTTTTTTTTTTTTTAGTGAGAGAAAGCATGAGAGAGAGAGAGAGCGCATGCGCGCACACGGGGCAGGGGGGGCGGGTAGAGGGAGGAGGGGCAGAGCGAGGGAATCCCAAGCAGACCCCCCACTGGGCACAGAACCTGACATGGGGCTCGATCTCACGACCCTGTGATCATGACCTGAGCCAAAATCAAGACTCAGATGCTTAACTGACTGAGCCACCCAAGAACCCCTTTCCTCTATTACTTTATAACACTATTAAAGATTATATTTATTACTTTATAACACTTTTTAAACATTTTTATATTCAGACGCTTTATGTGCCCGGCTTTCAGTTTTGTACCTGGTGTGAAATAGAGACCTACGTCCCACTCCCCAGACAACGGGCAGATGTGGGCTTGATCCCCCCACTTACATTGTTCTGCCATCTGAGCGGGCAGGTCCCCTGCGCGGCACTCCTCCCTGTCCCCAAATCCAGCGGGGTGATTGTTGTACCTGTGCTCCTCTAAGAGGACTTTTTAAAACTAGATTGTTAAATTCCATGGAAAAGTCAACTGGGACTTTTAACTGATGACCCTGGATTTACAGGTTAACTTGGGGGAAAAAACCACGTTTACATCCACCACTTACCGATGCTCTACAGACGTCTGCAGAGTGAGCGCTGTCGGGCACCAGGTGTCACACACATACACACTCACTCTAATGTATGAACGGTGCTGCTCAATTCTTACCCGTACTCTTTAGAGTCTATTTGATCGGCGAAGGTGAGAGAGAAGAGTACGGATTTAGTCACGCTTTCAGGTGATGGGTATTTTCTATTTCTAACAGGTTTTGCCTAAAACGTTTGTACAAATGAAATGCCGTCGGGCACACAGGGATTTCTGACTGCTGCGCCCTAGTGGACAGTCCTCTACTTCTTAACCCGAATTACACACCCCCCCTTGGAGCCCTTCCCACCTGGTGTTCCAGTTCGACTGGCAGGAAGGCCGCCCCTCACTCTGCCTGCCTCTTGTTGCATTTTCCCGAGAGATGTCGGTCCCCTCCATTCCCAGCCCTTCTGGACATGTCAAGTGGCAGCAGAGAACGCTAACTGTTCCACTACCTGCTTCCTCCCGGAGAACGAGAACCGCTTCCCCAGTCCCAGGTTTCAGCGGCCCAGCTGCCGCCGCGTGATGAAATTCCGAGAACGAGCACAGAAGGGACTCAGACGCCGCCGCCCGGGCCCGACACGGGGAGCCAGGGCTGCCCACGCGGCCCAAGAGTCTTCCCTGTAGATGGCAGAGGGGCGGACGGAGGCCACTGCTGACCGCCCCCAGCACCCCCCGCACACCCGGCTCCAAAGAACCAGACTCCTCTCTGGTCTCAGCCACGGTGTCCGTTGGGGATGTGTGTTCTTGCCCAGCAGCTCAGCCTACTGTCTGCCCAACACACACAAGCTATCTTCTGGGGCTGGAATGCTCTGGGAACATAGCCAAAGAGGCGAAGGTTTGCCATTTGGACCCCAGAACACGGCAGGCAGTGAGGAAAGGAACGGGTCCTACAGGCTGGAGCGGCGGCCCTGACCATGGTAAACGTGCACTGAACAGACGGCACGAGGGAGCCCAGGAGCCCCGAGCATCCCAAGTCTGACGAAGCGGGTCAGGGGAGGCCCGCGGTGGGCCACGTGCACACAGACTGGCCAGGACGCAGACAGCCTGAAGCCGACCCGCGGCCCCCTGCAAGCAAGGAGGGGGGAGCAGGATGCAGAGCCAACCTCCACGGTCTCAGCGGAAGGGTGGGGGGGTTCTGGGGAATATTTTCTGATGTCCACTCTAAGCGCAGCCACGGAAGACTTCCACCAAGGCTGAATCTGCCCGGGGCCAAGCCCAGGGGCTATGGCAGGGCACAGACGTCCCTAACCAAGGAGCTCCCTGGGGGCCTGCAGAGACACCACATGCCACAGGCTGCCCCCAGCGGGCTCCACTGGTGCCTCCCACCAAGCTGCCGTGGGCTCGCCACGGCCCCTCTCCTGTGCTTCCCATGCCCGCATCCCTGCCCCGTGCTGCTTTGGGTGGGGGGCCTAGCGCCCAGAGCGGCCAGAACCCCTCCCAGTTCACGGCTGCAGCCCGCAACGAGCCACATCCAGCACCGTTGGAGACTAACCAGCACCTGGAGCTGGAGGCGCTAACAGCCTTCAGCCTCGTTTCTGCACCAATGACTCTCCTTGGGTCCTTAAAACATGCAGTTACGTCACATAACTAGTGTGGTAAGTACAGACCGTGCCACCAGGTCTGGGATCGAGCGCGAGGGGCTCCTCAGGGGCGCTTCTCAGCCGGGGCGCCAGGGCACGGCCACCCCGAGACTCTCCATGCAGCTGGGCATCCAGTGGTATTTCCCAAAGAGGGAAGAGCAAGATCAGGGGTCCGCACAGTGTTCCTAGGGTATATCCTGCTCCTCCTCAATGTTCCTAAAAATTACCTTCCTTTTCATTTAAATTAGGATACATTTCCCTATCCTACAGAGTCCATTCTGTGGGTTCCTCTTGGTCCTCTTCTACGCCATTAGTTTCATGAAAACGTCTAATGAGCCTAACTTCTCCACTCCCACTTCTGAGGGACGGGCCAGGGCGACAGGCACAGGTCTGGGGTGCAGGTGCCCCCCGGGGGGTTCTTTCCTGGCCTGCACTCGCCTGGGGCAGACGCTCCGGGGCCTCGGGCAGGCCATGCCAGCAGGCGGGGTACTTGGCGGATCTCTCTCCTGCGAAGAGATTCCTCTCCGGTACCTGTTGCCTCGCTCGGCTGTGGAGGCCCCGTCTCCGGTTCTGCTCCGGGTCCCTCGGCGGCCCCAGCACCCAAGCAGGGAACCTCCTCTGCGCCTCCACACCGCAGGGGCTTGGGTGCCCCTGCCCCTGCAGCTGCCCCCACCTACCACAACTGTGTGCAGACACAAACACGGCATGCTGCTGCCTCCGCCTGAAAACGCCTTTCCTCTCTTTGATCTGGAAAACCTTTCCTCAGCCCTGTTCAATCCTCTCTGAAACAAGGACACGGGATGCAAGAGAAGATGTACATAAATATGAAATTCCTTCCCTGCCTTCCAAACCCTCTGCAGGTACTGCCGGGGCCGGGGTCCTCGTTCCTAGACCGGCTTCTTCACACTGGCCTATTTGTTTCAAAATACGGCTTCCCAGGCCCCGCTCCCAGGAATGAATGATTCGGCGGCCCCACGTGGCCATTCTGCTGGGCTCTCAGGTACTGGACTCAGCCCACGCCGCCGCCGCCGCACTGGCCTCACCCTGCAGCCCTGCACCCTCCTGCCAAGGACGGGCTCTCACCACGCTGTGGGGAATGCCCGAGGGGCACCCAGAGAATGCGGGAGCCCCCACAGCCCTTCCTGGCGCAGGCCAGCCAGCCACGGCCAGGACTCCACCTGGGACAGCCTCGTGGTCGCTGGGGGCCACGGGCCTGCACGAAGGGAGTGGGAGCAGCTCTCGGTAGAAAGAACACCGGGGGCCACGGGGCACCAGGCTGACCGAGCGCCCTGCCCAGGCCTGGTGTGGGGGGATGGGAGTTACCAGGGTCTGGTTGGAGAAAGGATCTGTGTAGTTGATCCTCTGGGTTGTGCAGTTCAAATCGCCGGGCTGGCCGGGGCTCCTCAGCGGCGGAATGACCTCGTAATGGTGCTTGCAGCTGAGCAGCTGGGCCTGACCCGGGTACAGAGCAATCCCTGGGGGGCACAGACAAGAAAAAGGGACCATCAGAAGTCATGGTGCCCAGCCACACCCTAAAATCAAGTCACACACATTTTTTCACACCACCAACAACCCTAGTTCAAGACTCCCCAGGTGACAGCAGAGGGAGAAGAGGATTATGGAGGGGGGCCACATCTGCTGCCCTCAGAAACCCTTGCTCTAATGGAACACAATCCCCTTCCCAGAAGTCCCCTCTCCTCGCGCCTGCACCAAAACCCACTGTGCCTCACGGCCGCACTCAGCACACCCAAGGTGTGA
>JAQQSY010002064.1:0-13945 GCA_028646535.1 Procyon lotor
CCAGAGTTTGGCAATTGTGGACATTGATGCTGTAAACCTTGGGGTGCAGGGGCCCCTTCGGATCACTACATTTGTATTTTTAGGATAAATACCCAGTAGTGCAATTGCTGGGTGATAGGATAGCTCTATTTTCAACTTCTGAGGAAACTCCATACTGTTTTCCAGAGTGACTGTACCAGCTTGCATTCCCACCAACATTGTAGGAGGGTTCCCCTTTCTCCGCATCCTCACCAACATTTGTTGTGTCCTGGCTTGTTAATTTTAGCCATTCTGACTGGTGTGAGGTGGTATCTCATTGAGGTTTTGATTTGTATTTCCCTGATGCCAAGTGACTTAGAGCACTTTTTCATGTGTCTGTTGGCCATTTGGATGTCTTCTTTGGAGAAATGTCTGTTTATGTCTTCTGCCCATTTCTTGGTTGGATTATTTGTTCTTTGGAATTTGAGTTTTGTAAGTTCTTTATAGATTTTGGATACTAGCCCTTTATCTGATATGTCATTTGCGAATATCTTCTCCCATTCTGTCAGTTGTCTTTTGGTTTTGTTGACTGTTTCGTTTGCTGTGCAAAAGCTTTTGGTCTTGGGGCGCCTGGGTGGCTCAATGGGTTAAAGCCTCTGCCATCGGCTCAGGTCATGATCTTGGGGTCCTGGGATCGAGCCCCACATCAGGCTCTCCACTCGGCAGGGACCCTGCTTCCCCCTCTCTCTCTGCCTGCCTCTCTGCCTACTTGTGATCTCTCTCTCTCTCTGTCAAATAAATAAATAAAATATTTTAAAAAAATCTTTGTATCTTGATGAAGTCCCAGTAGTTCATTTTTGCCTTTGTTTCCCTTGCTTTTGGTGATGTGTCCAGGAAGAAGTTGCTGCTGCTAAGGTCGAAGAGGTTGCTGCCTGTGATCTTCTCAAGGATGTTGATGGATTCCTGTCTCACATTCATGTCTTTCATCCATTTGAGTCTATTTTTGTGTGTGGTGTAAGGAAATGGTCCAGTTTCATTCTTCTACATGTGACTGTCCAATTTTCCCAACACTATTTGTTGAAGAGACTTTTTTTTCCATTGGATATTCTTCCCTGCTTTGTTGAAGATTAGTTGACCATAGAGTTGAGGGTCCATTTCTGGGCTCTGTATTCTGTTCCATTGATCTATGTGTCTGTTTTTGTGCCAGTACCACACTGTCTTGATGACTGTAGCTTTGTAGTAGAGCTTGAAGTTTGGAATTTGATGCCACCAGCTTTGGTTTTTTTTTTTTCAAGATTCCTCTGGCTATTCGGGATCATTTCTCATTCCATACAAATTTTAGGATTATTTGTTCCAGTTTTATGAAAAAAGTTGATGATATTTTGATAGGGATTGCATTAAAGATATAGATTGCTCTAGGTAACATAGACATTTTCACAATGTTTATTCTTCCAACCCATGAGCATGGAACATTTTTCCATTTCTTTGTGTCTTCCTCAGTTTCTTTCATGAGCACTTTATAGTTTTCTGAGTACAGATTCTTTGCCTCTTTGGTTAGGTTTATTCCTAGGTATCTTACAGTTTTGTGTGCAATTATAAATGGGGTTGACTGCTTAATTAATTCTCTTTCTTCTGTCTTGCTGTTGGTGTATAGAAATGCAACTGATTTCTGTGCATTGATTTTATATCCTTACACTTGACTGAATTCCTATATGAGTTCTAGCAATCTTGGAGTGGAGTCTTGGGTTTTCCACATAAAGTATCATATCATCTGCAAAGAGTGAGAGTTTGATTTCTTCTTTGCCAACTTGGATGCCTTTTATTTCTGTTTGTTGTCTCATTTCTGAGACTAGGACTTCTAGTACTGTGTTGAATAGCAGTGGTATTAGTGGACATCCCTGCTGTGTTCCTGACCCTAGGGGAAAAACTCAGTTTTTCCCCATTGAGAATGATATTTGCTGTCAGTTTTTCATAGATGGCTTTGATGATATTGAGGTATATACCCTCTATGCCTGCACCGTGAGAAGTTTTGATCAAGAAAGGATGCTGTACTTTGTCAAATGCTTTTCCTGCATCTGTTGAGAGGATTTATTGTTCTTGTCCTTTCTTTTATTAATGTAATGTATCACATTGATTGATTTGTGGATGTTGAACCAACCTTGAAGTACAGGAATAAATTCCACTTGGTCATGGTGAATAATCCTTTTAATATACTGTTGGGTCCTATTGGCTAGTATTTTGGTGAGAATTTTTGCGTCCATATTCATCAGTAATATTGGTCTGTAATTCTCCTTTTTGGTGGGGTCTTTGTCTGGTTTGGGGATCAAGGTAATGCTGATGAGTTTTCTTTTTTGTGTAGAAAAAGAAATTTTTCATGTAGAAAATTTCCCATTGTTTTCCTTTTCTGTTTCTTCCATATTCTTTATATTTACAAAATTCTTTACCATCTGATAAGACCAATCAGGTATATACATATCTTCCTGGACTCACAATGGGTTTATGTCCCCATAAGCCGTCGTAAGTTGAAAATAGTGTCAGCCCCAAGTGTATGTAATACATCTCACCTACCAAACATTGTAGGTTAGTCTAGCCTACCTTTAATCGTAAATCGAACCATCATCAGTTGGGAGCCATCTGTAGTTCCTTATCTTTTTTCGGTATGAACTTTTACTATCTATACCCTTATCTATCTGGAGTTATATTGGCACATGATATGAAGTTCAGATCTGGGGTTTGTTGTTTTTTTCTAAACAGTTTATCTCCGGCATCATTTGTTGAGTAATCCCTTTTCTCTTCCTTCATGTGTGCTTTGCATTCATTAAAACTCCTGGGGGGGGGGGTGCCCTTTGATTCAGGTCATGATCCTGGGGTCCTGGGATTGAACCCTGCTTTGGGCTCCCTGCTCTGCGGGGAGCCTGCTTCTCCTTCTCCCACTTCCCCTGCTTGTGTTCCCGCTCTTGCGGTGGCTCTCTCTGTCAATTAAATAAATAAAATCTTAAAAAAAAAAACCCCAAAACTCATAGAAGGTAGAATAAATGGAAGGGAGAGTTGAGTCCAAGCCCATTCTTTTTCAAATGAAGGCACCGAGGCCCAGATTAGTAGCTCTAGGTTTTCCTAAGTTCCTGTTAGTTAATGGAGAAGCCACGACTAAAACCAAGATCTCTGGCTTATCTGAATTTGAGATAAGTCTGCTTCTTGTCTTTTCCAGCTCCAGGGACATTTGACAACAGAAGGTTTACTAACCGGCCACAAAGAAAATGAACATGTCCTAGGGTCTTTGCAAGGTTTAGAACAGCCTGCCTCACCTGTCCCAGATAAATCAGTAAATATTTACTGCCGACGTGTGTTCAGTGACTTGTATGGGACATTGCTGGACTCAGAGAAGTAGGTCACTATCTCTGGTGACAAGAACTCAAGTCTCATTGGGAGAAAGACTGCATGTGAATCTTTCCATCTTTATATTCTCATTTATTGACTCACTCAGCTGCAGCAGCGCAAGTCAGGAAGACCTGCAGCGTGTGGGCTTTTCTCAGGAAAGGTTTTCTAGAGGAGAGGGGTGCCTGGAATTCAAAGGATGTCAGTATCCCTTACCTCAGTTGGTCAGTAAAGGCGATAAATTGTCTCCACAAGGCCCATGTTAAAATTTATATAAAGCTAAAGAGGGTCATTGGCTTGTAAAGCCTGACCCAAGGAACGGCGGTAGGAAAGAGATACTGCCCCTGGCCAGGAATTATCCAAAGGGCTTATTGCCAGGGGTTGAGGAGAGAAAGAGATGAGTATGTGATGGAAATCCTTTGGTGGGAAAGACTCTTAACTAGGACACCCCCATTTCCTATTGCATGCTATGATCAGAGCTGCCTCTATCTTTCCTTAGCAGAAACAACTACTCCTAGGTATGTGTGTGTGTGTGTGTGTGTGTGTGTGTGTGTGTGTGTGTGTGTGTGTACACATACATATACATACATATGCAAAAGAGAGAACTCCTCATTTTACCTGCTTCTCTCTGTCCAACCCTTTTTTATTTTACATTGAATATATTTATAGATCAAAGACTAAAAGTTTGGGACAAAGGTGATAATTCATGACTGAAATACATATTGACAAGTTATAAATAACACAAATTAAAATGTGGGGCATGGGGCAACTGGCTGGCTCAGTCGGTAGAGCATGTGACTCTTGATCTTAGGGTTGTAAGTTCAAGCCCCACATTGAGTGTAAAGATTTCTTTCTTTTTTTTTTTTTTTAAGATTTTATTTATTTATTTGACAGAGAGAGAGAAGGGGAGGCAGGTTCCCTGCTGAGCAGAGAGCCCGATGTGGGGCTCGATCCCAGGACCCTGAGATAAAGACCTGAGCCAAAGGCAGAGGCTTTAACCCACTGAGCCACCCAGGTGTCCCCTGAGTGTAAAGATTTCTTAAAAAAATAAAATCCTTATAAAAATGTGGAAGAGGGGGAAGGGAAAAATAGAATAAGCTCATGGATTTATACATTGGTATATGGGAGTCCAAGGATTTTTTTAAAATAGACTCTATTCTTTAGAGCAGTTTTAGATTCACAGCAAAACTGAGCAGAAGGTTCTGAGATTTTTCATATACCCCCTACTCCCACATGTGCACAGCCTCCCTGTCAACATCCCACATCAGAGTGGTACATTTGTTTCCATCAATTAACCTCTACTGACAGATCATTATCACATAAAGTTCACAGGTTACAATAGGCTTCACTCTTGGTGTTGTACATTCTATAGATTTTGAGAAATGTATAATGGCATGTATCCACCATGACATATCATATAGAATAGGTTCCATGCCCTAAAAATCCCTTATGCTTTACATACTCATCTCTTTCTCTCCTCAACCCCTGGCAACCACTGATCTTTTCAGTCTGCATAGGTTTGCATTTTTTAGAATGTCATATAGATGAGATTTTATAGTGTGTGTGTGTGTATAAATATATATATAGTTTTGAAATTGCCTTCTTTCACTTAATACTATGACTTAAGATTCTTCCATGTCTTTTCATGACTTGGTAGCTCATTAATATTTTCCCCATCTTTATTGAGATATCACTGATGTATAACATTGTGCAAGTTTAAGGTATACAATGTGATGATTTTATGTATTTATATATAGTGGAATGATTACCATGATGAAGTTAGTTAATATGTCCATAGCTACCATTTTTGTTGTTGTTGTTGTTATGAGAACATTTAAGATTTATTCTCTTAGCAACTTGGAAGGATACAATATAGTATTGTTAACTATAGTCACCATGCTGTACATTAGATCCCCAGAATCTGTTCAACTTATAACTGAAAATTTGTACCCTTTGACTAGCATCTCCCCATTCCCCCCACAGCCCCTGGCAACTACCATTCTACTCTCCATTTCTGTGAGTTTGGCTTTTTTAGATTCCATGTATAAGTGATATTGTATAGTATTTGTCTGACTTATTTCAGTTAGCATAATGGCCTCGTGATCCATTCATGTTGTCACAAAAGTTAGGATTTCCTCCTTTTATGGCTGAATAATATTCCATTCATATACATATATCTTCTTTATCCATCCACAGACATATAGATTTTTTTCTTTGTCTTGGCTAATGTGAATAAAATGCTGCAGTGAAGAGGAGAGCCCAGATATCTCTCTGAGATCCTGATTTCATTTCCTTTGGCTATATACCCAGAAGTGGGATTTCTGGATCATATGATAGTTCTATTTTTAATTTTTTGAGGAACTTCTATTGTTTTCCATAGTTGCTATGCCAGTTTATAGTCTCACCAAGAGTGCACAAGGGTTCTCTTTTCTCCATATCCTTACCAACACTTGTTATCTCTTGACTTTTTTTTAATCTCTTGATTTTTTGATAATAGTCCCCTGAACAGGTGTGAGGAGATATCTCAGTGTGGTTTTGAGTTGCATTTTCCTGATGATTAAAGATGTTGAGCACCCTTTTCTGTACCTATTGGCCACTCGTATGTCTTTTTTTGAAAAATGTCTATTCATGTACTTTACCCATTTTTAAATTGGATTATTGATATTTTGGTGGGGGGCATTGAGTTTTATGAGTTGCTTATATATTTTGGATATTAACCCCTTATCAGAGATATGATTTACAAATATTTTCTCCCATTCCATATGTTGCCTTTTCATTTTGTTGATTATTTCCTTGGCCATGCAGAAGTTTTTTGTTTGATCTAGTCCCACTCGTCCATTTTTGCTTTTGTTCCCTGTGCTTTTGGTGTCATGTTAAAAAAAATCTTTGTCAAGACCCATGTCAAGGAGCTCATCATAAAGAAACTTTTCTTCTAGGAGTTCCATGGTTTCAGATTTTACATTTAAGTCTTTAATTCCTTTAAGTTAATTTTTGTGAGTGGTATAAGATAGGGGTCCAATTTCATTCTTCTGCATGTGGATAACCAGTTTCCCCAACACCATTTACTGAAGAGACCTTTTTTTTCTCCCTTTGAGTATTCTTGGCTCCCTTGTGAAATATTAGTTGACATATACATAGGTTTATTTCTGGGCTCTCAATTCTGTTCTGTTGATCTGTGTGTCTGGTTTTATGCCTTCCTTTGCTAACTTTGGACTTGGTTTGTTTTCCTTTTTCTAGTTCTTTGAGGTATAATGTAAGGATGCTTGAAATCTTTTTTTATTAATATAGGCATTTTTCAATATAACTTTCCTCTTAAAACTACTTTTGCTACATTGTATAAGTTGTAGTATGTTGTGTTTCCATTTTATTTGCTGTTTGATTTCTTCTTTGATCCCTTAAGTGTTTGGGAGGGCATTGTTTAATTTCCACGCATTTGTGAATTTTCCAGTTTTTCTCCTATTATTGATTTCTAGTTTTGGTCAGAAAAGATACTTGATAGAATTTCAGTCTTCTTGACTTAGTTAAGACTTGTTTGGTCTATTTGGAATAACTATCACCATTAATAGTTTTGTTTTTTTTTTTTTTTTTACCTGCTTAGGTCTTGACTGTCTACATATGGCCTTCCCATCTAATTTTTTTTTTAATTGTCATCATGACCTATTAGACTTCTGCTTTCAGGGAAGGGCCCTGGCACTGGGCACACTGATGTAGACATAATTACAAAATCTTGATCTTTGGACAGCGTGCTTTAGAAGGGAGGAAACAAAAATGTTGCCTTGAAGTTACTGAGAGGTTGTCATTTTTCTTGACTAAATAAAATGTTTCTGATGGAAAAGTCCAGAGGCTTTTGTCTAAGGATTATCTTTTAGGCTTTATGGGCTTAGTTAAACATTTCACTTTTTGGTTGCTACCACAAGCTTTGTTAGGCCAGTCCCCCAGTCAGGCCACTTACCCTTTGAAACCCCTTCCTCATATCCCTGGGGGCCCCCAATATTTGCAACTTGGGGAATAGTAACACAGAGAGCAATTATACAGAACTCTCTGCACTTGCCCCATGTTGACCTTTTCCAGGTCTAGCAGCAACGAGCACCTTCCTATGAGGCAGAATCTTTCTTGGGGATTATCATATCCTGATGGTTAGTCCATTAGTGTTTGGCCTCTTGCCCCAATGCCACATTGACCCTTTGCAATGGCCCAGAAGTGTACTGCATGTCATACATATCCTATTGTTGAAGCATGTAAGACCTGATGAAATTCAATGTTTTAAAGATGCCAAAAACTATACTTTCAATCAGGCAGAGAGTAAGGTCACCACCATGAAGGAAGTTGGACCACTGGAGATCTGTCTTAGCCCCTGGCTCCAACCTTAAGATGGAGAACTGTATGTAGCCAAGCTTCTAGTCCTTTCCCCTCGGTAGCCTCTGCTTCACAAGGCTTTAGGCAAAAGTAGAACTGCAGTCCCAAAGCCATAGAACATATTAACATAGAACAATTTACTTTCTGCTAACTGGAAGTTTAAGTGATTAAATCAATATCACCTTGCCCTCATTTGTAGAGGGACATACCTCAAAAGTTACTAGGCTGATATTATGGAAACAGTCTAAGTGTCCATAGACTGATGGATGGATACACACATGCCCACACATATATACAATGGAATATTATTCAGCCAATAAAAAGAATGAAATCTTGCCATTCGCAATGACATAGATGGAACTAGAGAGTATTGTGTTAAGCAAAACAAGTCAGAGAATAACAAATACCACATGATTTCACTCATATGTGTAATTTAAGAAACAAAACAAACAAGCAAAGGGACAAAAGAGAGAGGCAAACTGATGGACTCTTAACCATAGAGAACCAACTGATGGTTACCAGAGAGGACGTGGGTGGGCAGATGGGCGAAATAGGTGATGGAGATTAAAAAGTATACTTACCATAATGAGCACTGATTAATGTACAGAATTGTTGAATCACTATATTGTACACCTAAAACTAATATTACACTGTATGTTAACTATACTGGAATTTGAATAAAAACTTTCACAAAACAAGTTACTAGCTGGACAGCCCCCACTTTCTAAGCAAACCAGTCACCCCTAGCCAGAGAGGAGGAGAGGCCGAGAGTGGGAATGGGAGACAAAGAGTCAGGATGAGAGGGATGGTCAGCTGTGGGGGGAAGTGGTGCATGTAGCCCAGCATTTTGACTCCTCCCTTCCCATCGTGCCTCGAAGTCTTTTTCTTTTGTAGCATCGCCTCCATTAAGAACTTCCAGGCAGAGGAGTAGAGCTGTAGACGGCTTTACCTTAATAGTCAGTTGGTTAATAGTCTGGCTCTCTGAGGTAGAAACCACCCTGGATTTTTGTCTAGGTTCACTGGAAGTTCAATTTTTTTCTTTTTTTAAGATTTTTTATTTATTAATTTGACAGAGAGAGATCACAAGTAGGCAGAGAGGCAGGCAGAGAGAGAGAGGGGGAAGCAGGCTCCCCGCTGAGCAGAGAGCCCGATGCGGGGCTCGATCCCAGGACCCTGAGATCATGACCTGAGCCGAAGGCAGAGGTCTTAACCCACTGAGACACCCAGGTGCCCTCAATTTTCTTCTTCAAGTCATTCCCTGTATTCTACACCCCAAACACCACCAAACACTGAGATCTCTCTTTGGATGCCTGGACAGTACCTCGCTCATTTTCTTAGGAGACCCAGCAGTGTCTTCACCCTTCCACTGTGTCTGCCTCTGTCACCTTGGGACTACTTTGCTTGAATAGAAATGGAGGCCTAAACATAACTGTGCCTTTTTAGTTCTGAGTGGTTTGACTGAGAAAACTCATGGCTGCTTGGCGGTGCTGGTGATGGTAGACCGCGACCTTATACAACCATATGCTGGATTTTGCATTTTCTCTGTGAAATATCTATTGTTCCTGATACTGCATCTTTGCCTTTTTGATAATGCTTGGTTTTTGGTTGCATGGAATTTATTTCCTTTTTATTCTGATAGTTTATTTAGGTAGATGCCCTTTACCCAGGTGATCCTGGTAGGTTAGCTGTTATGCCTCCCTTCTCTCTTTCTCAGTGTGGACCTCTCTTAGGTTATTCTTACTGTCAGGACTCTCCATTAATAATTTTTTCACATAGCTAACAACTCTGTTTTTATTTATTTATTTATTTAAGATTTTATTTATTTGACAGCGAGAAACACAGCGAGAGAGGGAACACAAGCAGAGGGAATGGTAGCGGGAGAAGCAGGCTTCCTGCTGAGCAGAGAGCCCAATGTGGGGCTCGATCCCAGGACCCTGGGATCATGACCTGGGCCGAAGGCAGACGCTTAACGACTGAGCCACCCAGGCGCCCGAGGAGGTTATTTTTTAATGCTCAGAGGCACATTCTTACAAGTATTCAGTTTCTTTGATCTTTGCCATATGAAAAACAAATACAACAGGATCTGTTCTGTAGTCTATCCGGTCTGTCACATAGACAGGGAAATCAAATAGGATATTGACAGCTCAGACCTGGAGGTTGTCAGAGAAGCAAAATGATCTTAAGAGATTGTGCAGGGCAGGGGCACCTGGCTGGCTCAGTCGGAAGAGCATGTGAGGTTTGATCTGGGGATTGTGAGTTTGAGCCCCATGTTGGATATAGAGAGTACCAAGAAAATAAATTAAAAAAAAAAAAAGAAAGAGATTGTGTGCTCACTTTGGCAGCACATATACTAAAATTGGAATGATACAGAGAAGATTAGCATGGCCCCTATGCAAGAATGACATGCAAATTCGTGAAGCGTTCCATATTTTTTCTTGTATCTCCGAAACGTTTCAGCTCTTTGCTTTTCTGCTGTTCTTAGCTATGGGGTTTTACAGAATTGGGAACAAGAAGGCATTTGTGTTTTCCTTCTGGTTTACCCATTTTTACCTTCTACAGTTCTTCGACTGTGTAGAAACTGGGGCGTCACAGAGACATAGGATTGCAGATTGGATAGAGAAGGAGGAGGATTGCTGGAGCTTGTCTCAAAGGAATTTGGGTCCCTTATGTGGGACTAGTGGGAATGAAGGCCAAAGAACAATGGCATGCTCACTTAGAAACTTCTCAAGGAATTCTAAGAGCAAACCAAGGTGGGAAATATACTTTACAATCATCACTCTGCAGAACTGTGGTTCTTACCCTTGGCTGCATATTAGAATCACCTGGAAAATTGAAAAATACTGATTCGGGGCACCTGGGTGGCTCAGTCATTGGGCGTCTGCCTTTGGCTCGGGTCATGACCCCAGGGTCCTGGGATCGAGCCCCGCATCGGGCTCCCTGCTCGGCAGGAAGCCTGCTTCTCCCGCTACCATTCCCTCTGCTTGTGTTCCCTCTCTCGCTGTGTTTCTCTCTGTCAAATAAATAAAAAAAATCTTAAAAAAAAAAAAGAAAAAAAAATACTGATTTTTTAAAAAAATTTAAAAAAAAATACTGATTCCTTGGGGCTCCCTCTTCTTGGGAGCCTGATTTAATTGATCTGGGCATCAGGATTTTATTTTTTGAAACAATTTTAATTAAGAAAAAAAGACACACTCTACTTTTTTAAAGTCAGCTCCACACCCCATATGAGGCTTGAACTCCTGACCTTATGATCAAGAGTCGTGTGCTCTACTGACTGAGCCAGCCAGGAGTCCCTGAAACAATTTTAGAGTTATGTAAGAGTGAAGAGTTCTGTATACCCTTCACCCAGCTTCCCCTGATGTTAACATCTTACATAACCTGGAACATCTATCAGAACTAAAAATATTAACATTGGTACAAACTTGTTAACTAAATTACAGAGTTTATTTGGATCTTACCAATTTCTCCAAAAATGTCCTTTTTCTATTGCAGGATCCAATCCAGGATACCAAGTTGCATTTAGAGTTATTGCTTACCTTTTTCTAACTTTTTATTTTGAAACGATTACAGACTCCTAGGAAGTTGCAAGCTGGAGGGACCCTTCACCCAGTTTTCCTCCAGGGTTACTCTTGCACAGTTAGGACACAGTATCAAAACGACCAAGCTGACTCAGGCACGGTGTGAGGGATCCTTCTCTGTCCTCCCAATTAGATTTGTGTAGCGGCCACTGCACTCTTGATAAAGAGCTGCCCCACCACCACAAGGGTCTCCCCTGGAGCACCCCGTTAGAGCCCCAGCCACCGCCTCAGCCTCCATCCCCAATCCCTGACAACCACTAATCTAAGATTTTGTCACTTCAAGAATGTTGTGTAAGTGGGGTCATACAGTATGTGATCATTTGGAATTGTTTTTTTTCACTCAGCAGAATATTCCAGAGATGCATCCAGGTTGTTGCATGTGTCAGTAGTTCATTCCTTTTGGTTGCTGCGTAGTATTCCTTGGTATACTCACTGTCTCATTGAAGGACATCTGGGTGGTTTCCAGTTTTTGGCTATTCCAAATAAAGCTGCTATGAACATTCCTTGAAAAAAAAGAGAAGAGAGAGAGATTGTGTAGGGCAGAAAGTGGCTCCACACAGGTATGCCTAACGTGGCTGATAGCTTCTAGGTGGGTGTTTGTATGGAGGAGAAAGTGGTGTTGAAGAGGAGGCTTTTATGTGTATAACCACCTGGAGAGCCAAGAGGTAAGTGGGAGAGAGAATGCAGATGGGGTGAGTAGAGAGGGCAAGATGGTGGTCACACTCCAGCCTGGCCCAGGAACTACATCCCAGTCCCACAGCAAGATGGGCTACTGGAATGTGCCATTATCAAAAGGAAAGGTTCCCATTGTGCTCAGGTAACAAAGTGTAACATGGACTGAAGAAGGGAAAGGAGTGGCAGGTTAGATATTTAACCTGGCTTGACTGTAACATTTGTAAAATTTGCAGGGGTCAGAAAAAGAGTTTGGTTGGGGATCCACATACCCTATGTCTAAATATTTCAACTGTTTAAATCACCAAATACAGCATGTTTTATTTAATGATTTATCTCTTTCCATGACACATGTACCCTCATAATGACCTGGAAGGATTTAGAATTCTCAGACTCAGGGGCCTGGGTGGCTCAGTTGGTTGAGCAACTGCCTTCAGCTCAGGTCATGATCCCGGAGTCCCAGTATATAGTCCCGCATCAGGCTCCCAGCTCCACAGGGAGTCTGCTTCTCCCTCTGACCTCCCCTCTCATGCTCTCTCTCACTTTCTCTCAAATCAATAAATAAAATCTTAAAAAAAAAAAAAAGAAAGAAAAAAAGAATTCTCAGACTTCTCTAAGTTCTGCTCCTATGATGTAGGAAGCGCTGCCCCACCTACCCCGTCTCCCAGACCAGGCCCCATCGTATTTCAGGCACACGACCTTCTCCCCCTTAAGCCTGGGAGCACACACTCCTGGTGCAGTCAGCCCTCCCAAGGAGGGCTCCAAGAGGACCAAGCAGGCCCTAGCAGCGGGCCAGGGACTGTTCAGGGGAGCGGGGCTAGGGACCTGGAGCGTGGGCTAGCAGGGACATACCCCCTTTTCCCCAGGACTAGGCTCCTGGTCCTGTAGGGAGGGAGGTGGCTGGAAGAGGACACACCCCCTGTTCCCAGGGACTGGGCTCCTGGTCCTGTAGGGAGGGGCGTGGCCAGAAGAGTGGGGCCTCAGGACATAGGTCCCTCTCTCTTGAGTCTTAAAGCGACTAGTCGGCCGCAACTAGCACAGCATAAACACTAACCAGAACCAGTTTGAAGGCCCTCAAGTCACAATACGATGGCCTGCTCTTCCAGTTTCAATAATGGTGACAAAGAGCCTTATGCCTTCTATTTCACCATGTGGTTCTAGCCATAAGGAGTCCTACGTGATAATACATTGTAAAATGTCAAGACTGGTGACCAAAAACAGAGTTGTGGGAGTGTTAAGTTTACTTCATTTTAGCAGACATTAATTAAGCACCTAATTAGAGCTTTGGGAAAGAAAGATAAAACCCTTTAAGGTCCCAACCATTCAGAGGTTCAGCCCAGGGATTGGTGTTAGAGTAGGGGGAATATATATATGTTAGATTATATATATGAGAATGGGAGTTGTGCTAGCAGAGAACACGAGAGAAGGTATCTCATGCCACCAAGGGGGCGCCCAGGAAACCTTAACGAAATGTAGAAATGTAGCCCTCTTGTCTCAAACCCCTGGGCCCTTACCCTTCTCTGATCCTCTATTTGGGTCAACTATGACTTTATCTTCTTTTTTTCCTGAAACAGATTCCGGAAATTAAGAGTATTCTCCCCCTTTCTTCTTTTATTTTCATGATAATGAAATATTTCAGATCTCCAGAGAATAGAATACTCTATCAACACCTATGTACCCACTACCCAACTTAAGAAAGGTAATATTACAAATACAGTTGAAGCTACTGCGGAGCTCTCCCCAGTAGGATTCCCCCACCTTTGTTTCTCCAAGAAGTGGCCACCATCCTAAATCTGTTCTCTCCCTTTCGTGGCGCATGCTGTCGCACAGGCTGCATTGGCATGCCTCTCTCCTCTGCGTGCTTTTTACCCCAGACATCTGTAGCTACAGTCCATACCTGGCGATCATTTTGCGTGGTTTTTAGACTTTATACACGTGGTATCATGTCTGTATCCTTCTGGAAGCAGCTCTTGCCCTTATGCAGCTTTCTGCTGCCATCACCCGGT
>JAQQSY010002065.1:0-13944 GCA_028646535.1 Procyon lotor
TAAGTGGACCCATAGAGTCTAAATCCATGTTGTTTAAGGGTCAACTGTGTTTTTAAAGCATACCATCAGTAAGAGGCAGGGTATATTTATGTTTTTGGAATTAAGAGAAGTAAGAATGCTTTAAGAGCTTTGTTCTATTATTCATGATGCATTGGCCACAATTAAAAATTTTCCGGATTTAGATGAATCCCCTACCTTTCTTGCTCCCCTGAGCCACTAACGGTTGTGGGGTGCTGTCATGGCCCAATGGGCTCTATGGAGTTTCTAGAAGAAAGTTATTGTTCACCTGTGCTTTGAGCTGATGATACCTGCAGGGAATTTCTCCAAGGACAAAAGAATGGTGGTGATACAGAAAACATAAATTAGGGTACAGGATTACAAATAGAAAGTTTTACATACAAGAAAAGAGTTTGGTTCAAAGAAGATGACTTGGAGGCCAGGTCTTCATTTGCTGGGTTGTGTTTCTTGAGTCTGAGTAAGAAGGCTGAATGTTGGAGTCAAAAGGAAGGGTAGAAATGAGAGGATGGGACTTGACTGTGGATGGGGTAGGAGCAGCTGAGGTCCTATGTGAATAATTGCTTCTGTCCCTGCTCTTACTGAACCCACCAGCATACTTCCCCCTCTGTATGGAAACTCAAGCTCCCCTGTGTGAGTTTTCTAGAGCTACCATTACAAACTGACTTGGTGGTTGAAAACAACAGAAACTAATTGTCTTTTTTTTCCAGAGGCCAGAGTTTCAAATCAATTGTTGGCAGGACCATATGCCCTCCAAAGGCTCTGGGGTGAATCCTTTCTTGCTTTCTCAACTTCTGGGGACCTCAACATTCCTTAGTTTGTGGTAACCTAACTCCTTCCTCCACCTCCCTCTCCACAAGACTTCTTTGTGTCTTCTCTTCTTCTCCGCCCCCCCCATATTTATTTACTTATTTGAGAGGGAGGGGAGGGAGAAGGAGGGAGAGTGGCAGGGATGGTCAGAGGGAGAGAATCTTCAAGCAGACTGTCTGCTGACTGTTGAGCCTTACGCGCGGCTCGATCTCACCACCCATGAGATCATGATCTAAGCAGAAATCAAGAGTACGGTGTTCAACTGACTGAGCCACCCAGGTGCTCCAACTTCTCCTCTTCTTATAAGGACAACAGATATCAAGACCCTCAATTGATTACACACACAGAGACTCTAATTCCAAATAAGGTCATATTCTGAGGTTCTGGGTGGACATGAATTTTAGGAGGACACTACTCAACCCACTCCATCCTCCATTTTGTATTATTTCCCTTTCCCTTTGGTCAGAAGTACCTGCTACAGGATCCTGCTGCCATTTCTTTCCTGGTAATTTGTCAGGAACATTTTGCCAAATATGAACAACCTCTTCTACTTTGAAGATTCCTTTTGAATTTGAATCCAATCTTCAGAGACGTTAGAAGGCTGCAGATTTAGGTCTTTCTTGAGCTTACCTCAGGAAGAGATGGAACCGTAAGAGGGTCAGATGGAAGTCCTCATGACAGGCCCAATTGGTGTAATACCTAAGCATCTTCCTTGAGCATGTCATTGACAGGGCCTGGCGGGGCCAGCTTCTTCCAAATGGTGAGACCCTGGTCATGCTGTCAGCAATGTCGCTATTTTTCTTCGTCACTGGGAGTTCCCACTCAGAGGAAATGCATTTATTCATTCATTTTAAATGTGCAAGTAACTGAGGACTTCCTATGTGTATAGAAGCTGAAGGCAGTTTCTTTGTGTCCTCTTTCTCTTCTTTATTCTAAAGGACAGTATTTCGGAAACTCCAAGTATACAGCTGCTAGGGTTTCTGCAGTACGGACTACCATTTAAAAGATGTTTTCCGTGCTCGCTTCGGCAGCACATATACTAAAATTGGAACGATACAGAGAAGATTAGCATGGCCCCTGCGCAAGGATAACATGCAAATTCGTGAAGCGTTCCATATTTTTTGCTGAGCGTAAAGAAAAACATGGAAGGCATTGTGAGAAGGAAGGGAGGGGTGTATGGGGGGAAACCAGAGGGGGAGATGGACCATGAGAGACTGTGGACTATGAGCAACAAACTGAGGGTTTTGGAGGGGGGGGGTGGGCGTTGGGTGAGCCTGGTGGTGGGTATTGAGGAGGGCACGTATTGCATGGAGCACTGGGTGTGGTGCATGAACAATAAATCTTGTAACACTGAAAAAATAAAATAAACGTATTGGGGGAAAAATAAAATAAAATAAAATAAAATACAGGTAATTAAAAAAAAGATGTTTTCCTCCAGTTTTATTGAGATCTAACTGACATATAAAGTTGTGTTAATTTCAGGTAGACAACGTAATGATTTATGTGCCAAATGATCACCACAGTTTGTCCAGTTAGTATCCATCACCTCACATACATTTTTTTCTTATGATGAGAACTTTTAAGACTACTCTCTTAGTAAATTTCAAATATACAATCCAGTATTATTAACTAGATTCACCATGCTATACATCACATCCCCAGAACATTTATTTTATAATTAGAAGATTATGCCTTTTTTTCCCAATATGTTATTTGAAGAGAGAGCATGGTGGGGAGGGGCAGAGGGAGAAGCAGACACCCTACTAAGTGGGAAGCCTGATGCAGGGCTCAATCCCAGGACCCAGGCAGACACTTAACTGACTGAGTTACCCAGGTGCCCCAGAAGTTTATAACTTTTCACCACCCTCACCCAACCTTTTCCCTGTCTCTGGCAACCACCAAATCTCTGTATCTCTGAGTTGAGTATTTTATTATTTTTTATTTTTGAGAGAGAGAAAGAGAGAGGTGGGGGGGAGAGAGCAAAGGGAGAGGGAGAGAGAATCTTAAGCAGGCTCCATGCCCAGTGAGGAGCCTGACTCAGGGTTCAATCTCATGATTCTGAGATCACCACCTGAGCTGAAATCAGGTCAGATGCTTAACCAACTATGCCACCCAGGGGACCCCTCAGTTCAATGTTTTTAGATTCCACACATAAGTGAATGAGATCATACACTATTTGTCTTTCTCTGTCTGACTTATTTCACTTCACACAATGTCTCTAGATCCCTCTACGTTGTTGCAAGTGGCAGTATTTCTTTCTTCTCTTATAGCTGGAAAAATTCTATTATGTGATTTTATGTGTGTGTGTGTCTGACATTTTCTTTATCCATTCATCTGTCGATGGCGTGTTGAGGTTGTTTCCATCAGCTATTATCACTAATGCTGCAATGAACACGGGGTAGTGTGCAGATACTTTGAGACAGTCATTTCATGCTTCAGATATATGCCCGGAAGTGGAATGACTGGATTACTAATTCTATTTTTAATTTTTTGAGGAAGCTCCATACTATTTTCCCTGGTGGCGGCAACCTGAGTAACATTTTTAAAAGTTGACCTAATTTCATGGCTTCTTAAAAGATGCTCCATTGTTTCTGACTTTAGCATAGGCCCTTTTTTTTTTTTTTGGTAAAGAACCAAAACAGTAACTATTTTATGGTTTGGGGGCTCATCACAAGCACTCAATTCTGCCACTGTGGCACAAAGGCATCCATAGTAAGTGAGTGTGGCTTTATTCCATTAAAACTTATCTGGATTTCATATAATTTTCACAAAATATTTTGTAGGCAACCATTTAAGAAATGTAAATTCTTAGCTTGCAGGCCATATAAAAATAGGCAATGGACCCTGGGAAAGCTCACATAGTCTAAGGAATTGTTGCCCAGCTGAGAGGCAGGAAAGAAGGGCAGAGCTTGGCTTCAGCAACAACTACCTCCAGGGACCCCACAAGTCCCAAGAATCTCTCTGTCTCTTGTCTCGCATCGTCCTTCTCCCTAGCTGCAAGCTATAGTTTTCTTCATGGGAGAAAACATGATCCCTGATGGTATTGGGAACATGTCCCATCACCATGGCCGTGAAGACTTGCAGAGCTCACTCTATGTCCCAGTTCTACTCATTGTGGATCAGGGAGGCACTGGTGCACTTGGGTCAAGAACCAACCCAGGAACATACATCTGAGGTTGGCAGATGGGGGGAGGCAGGAACATGGCAGATCCCTTGGGACTCCTAAAGGTATGAAGGGCCATCCCAGACAGGTGGGAGTTTGGGGTGGACCAAGCAATAGCTATCTCCCTCAGGGGCTTATAAAACAGGTGTGTGTGTGTGTGTGTGTGTGTGTGTGTGTGTGTGTGTGTGTGTGTGTGTGGTGGGTAAGACGAGACATCCAGACATTATTACAAATCCCTATAGGATCTTTAGAACATGTGCTGGCTCAATAATTGCCCACATCACCTTTTAAGGACCCCTAGGAGTGATTAACAACACTACCAGGAAAAAAATGTTTGAGGCAAGCCTTTGGGGAAGAGATGTTAACACTAAGTGTTTTTCATTTGAAAATTTTAACATTCCTCAGGATTTGATAAGCATCTTTCACAGAAGAACTTTTTCTATCTCTGTACCCAATATTTACTCTCATTTCAGAAAGTTTTAACGACTCCTATTCTTCTAACAGGGAAGTTGCTGCTCTTTTTACAGAACTTTAACTAATGGCTTCTCAGCAAGATCAGAGCAGACAGGTCACCACAAACACCCAAAGGTCTCTCTCTCAGATGGATCCAAAGGAACGACAATACAGGGGAGGACGAGCCAGGGCAGGGTGCCAGGCAGCCATGTACCTGTTTTCAGCCTGTTTGCTTGTTAGTCTCTGGGAAAGCATGGGGATCTCACAGTCTAAGCAGAGGAACAAACTCACATGGACCAAACACTCTGCAACAAAAAGGCTGGTGGTGGGAGTCCATGCTCATAAGCCTTTCTAAACCTGCTCGTTTCCTCTTCCTTCCTAACAGTAAATGGAATGCTATCTGGATTCCTTAGTTGACCAGCACGCCAGAAACAGGAAGACAGGGTGCTCTTGGACCTGTCACAGTGTGGTCTGTCTCAAAAAAATCATCCACCCCTTGGGAAAAACTGAAATATTACCCAGACCAACCCATTTCAAAGCTAGTAGCACTGAAGGCAGTGGGTCAAGCCCCACATGAAGAGGGAGCAAATCGCCTTTGTGCCTAGGTGGTAAGGAGCCATGTGCAACACACATTTAGGAAGTGGGCAACCTTTGCCTTCTGGGCTCTCTTTGTTCTCCTTTTGCTATCTCCTCTCACTGTTGACCTCCTCATTCATTCACCAAACATTAACTGAGGACCATATATATGTCAAAGACCCTCTTGGAGGGCCTGGGCTGGGAAGAAAGAATAATGTGACTAAGGGGAGCTTAGAGTCTAGGGAGACAATCACACCTGTGGGTCAATAATTAATATATAATTCGGTAATTATTAAAAGAAAGGAAGACAATCAGGGTAGGCTTCAGAGAGGAGGTGACATTTGACAGAAATCCCGAGGTATCACTGAGCTTTGCCAGGTGCTGAAAAAAAGAAAGCCTATTTTAGGCAGAGGGTGTGGCAAGAAGTGAGAAAGAGTGGCAAGTTTAGGGAGTAGAGAATTGGTGAGTAAGTCAAGGATGAGACCTCAGGGCACCCAACAGGTGGTGATACGAGGAAAGTCTGGTTGGTTGGATTGCAGTCAGGCTGTACAGGGTCCTTGGAATGTATTAGGTGCTCAATTAATATTTATTCAAAGAAGAATAGCGCACACATAATAGTAAAAATGATAATGACAGTAACAGTAATGGCTATTTACTGATCGCCTACCAATTGTTTCACAGATTATGAGATATTAAGAGAGGAATAAACGACACAAATTTAGCTATTGTTACATTGCACTACATACTATCCATCTATCTTTCCACCATCTATCATCATCATCAGTGATCCTCGATCAATCGTCTATCACCTATCTATGAAACAGACAGTAAAGGTTAAGAGCTAGTAAAAGGTAACTTTGGGCTTCTCGGCTCTTGAGTCCTTCTGGGACATGATGGCCATGAGGAAGAGGGGTGACATCAGGCCATCTGCCCTTTCCACTCTAGCATCTGTTCTGGGGAGTGGTCACCCTGAAGATGGGACCAGACTCCTGTGAGATGCTGAGGGCAACATCTCAGGGGCAAGTTTCCTCCCAGGGGTCCAGATCATGCCCATTCATGGAAGCCTTCCTGCACAGTAAGGGCATGACCTCAGACAGAGTTCACCAAGCTGGCCAGGTCGGAGCCTTGACCCTTGTGTGAGGAGGGCATCAAGTTACCTGGCAACGCATAGTGTCTTTTTCAGAACAAGGGCTAAGTTAAGAGTACATATGTTAACATGGAGACCCTTAAAGATTTTGGGGGATGAGCAGCAGCAGGAGACATCTGTATGGATTTTCTGAGATGATCTTTTCACCTGTTCTGAGGGTCAGGTCACTGCCCAGGGCACCATCATCTGGCAAGTCAGTGAGAGGGAGCTGTTTCAACAATGCAGGGAAAGTGTGTAACAGACCCCTCTATGTCACAGAAACTCTATCTTTGTAGTAAGTGGAGAGAATACAGGAGGACTGAGCATTAAGGAAGGAGGTACCCACTTGTGTGCTTTAGGTGGGAGCTGGTTAGCACACATGACAAACAGCACATTTGCCCGGGGAAGCTCCACACCCACTTCTTCGCGGCACCACCATGGTGCAGACATTTTTGGCACTACCCAAACTACCTTCAGAGCCTGTTTATGAGTCCTAAAAGAAATGTGTCTCATTATAGTATGTCTCATTTAGGACCCCAGATAACATAGCTCAGATTGGTCCCTACCTTATTCTCCAGACAAGGTTCGACCACAACATTTATAATAGGTAACTTTTATTAATCTCTTCTATGTACCAGGCTCTGTGATGAGCACTTTGCATCATTTAGTGTTCTCAAGAACACTAGGAAAAATAAGTGATTGTTATCTCCATTTTATGGATGAGGAATCCTAAGCACAGATTTACCTCTACTGGTTATAATCAAAAGAATATGGCTTTGGCTCTGCAGAGAATTTAGAAATAGAAGACTCACACTGCTCTTAGTCAATTAGATGCCAGCCTATTGAAATAAACATAACACAAAGCCTTTCAAGTCTACCATTTGGAAGGGACAGCACCAACACTGAGCTTTGATTTGCACACGGCAGGTACACCTACATGGATCTCCAAGTAAGGCAGCACGAAGAAATAGGCATCATGGCAAATCCTGTCTCTGTGTCTCTGGTGAGGACCACAGTAACAGAAATCCTGAGTCCAGTGTCCACCATGGTGAGTGCTATGTCTGTGTGTGCCCAGTGGGGCAGTCGTGGGACCTTTGGTCAGAGTTGTGACTGGGTTTCTTGGCTCCTGATCTTCTGGCCCTCCTAAAGACTGTGAACTCCCTATGGAAGATGATAAGAAGCTTTTCTCCATTAGCTAGCTGGAGTAAGTTCTGCTGTTTGTTGTTGAGAACCCCACTTAGGGCCGCCTGGGTGGCTCAGTTGGTTAAGTGTCTGACTCCTGATCTTGGCTCAGGTCTTGATCTGAGGGTTGTGAGATCAACCCTGGGTTGATGAGATCAAGGGTTGTGAGCTCAAGCAATGCATTGGGCTCCATGCTGGGTGTGGAGCCTACTTTACTAGGGAAAAAAAAAAAAAAAAAACCCCACTTATATCTCTGGGATCCTACTCCCTGCGTATATTAACTTCCTTGTGTACAAAATGGGGTTTGAAGTAACACTCACCTCGCGGTATTTTCACAAGGATTTTATGAGATACTTTAAGGAAAGATCACTTTGCAGGCTCTAAGTGACTGTATAAACATCAGTTATTTGGATTTAAGTTAATGGAAGCAATCTTATGTGGCCACTGTGGAAAACAGTCTAGCAGTTCCTCAAAAAAATTAAACATAGAATTATCATATGATCCAGCAATTCCACTTCAGAAGAACAGAAAGCAAAGACCTGAGCAGATATTTGTACAATGTTTATAGAAGCTCTATTCACAATAGCCAAAAGGTGTTTGGGGACAACCCAAGTGTACATTGACAGAAGAGCGGATAAACCAAATGTTGTCTCTCCATACAATAGTATTACTCATCTTTAACAAAGAATGAAATTCTGACACATGCTACAACTTTCCTGAGCCCTGAAAATGTGCTAAGTGAAAGAGACCAGATGCACAAATACCATATGACTCCACTTATGTGAAGTACCTAGAACAGACAAATTCATAGAGACGGAAAGTAGAATAGAGGTTATGAGGGGTGGAGGGATAGTGGGTGGGGGGTTAGTGTTTACTGGCTAACCTTTCATTTGGGGATGATGAGTAAGTTCTGGAGATGGGTGGTGGTGATGAGTGTACAACAATGTGAACACACTTAATGCCACTGAATTTCACACTTAAAAATAATTAAAACAGCAACTTTCATGTTACGTATATTTTATCACAGTAAAAAAAAAAAAGCCAGAGAAAAAGAAATATCCCGGTGATACAGTAGATTTTCAGAAACTTTGGTATCAAGTGTTTTTCATTTATCAGATTGAAAAAAAATCCATCAATTTGGTAGCACATTCTGCTTGGCAGCCCGAGAGGAAACAAGGCATCCTTAGCTAAGGCTGGTGGGAATGCAAATGGGTACAACCCCTAGAGCGCAGTTGGGCAATAGCTATTAAACTAGCAAGTGTATCTACCCTTTGACCCAGTAGCTATTGTAACTGAGCCTAATACACCTATTACATTCTCCACCTGTTCATATCTGGTCCCTCCATCCTCATTGCCAACTGTAGATATTGGTGGGAAAGAAATCTCAAAGCGGGGGAATGAGTGTGTATGTGAAAGTTGACATTCCTTCTTTCTCTATAGCTGAACATTGGCAAGATCATCATGTTTATTTAGTAAAGTTTTCACAAATCCTGTCATGAAGATTTCCAGGAAGGTGATGGTGAACCTTGTCAAAGGTTTTTTGATACACTTTTGATACACTTTTTATACACCACTTATATGTCCTGATTCAAGGATTGCAGGACATGAAGAGAACTTGCAACAGCCTTGAGTGTATTGATCTGAGCAACTCATCAGTGCTCGATAGCTCCTTTGCTACATGGGGATACAAATGACCAAGCTCATGGTTTTTTACTCTCTCGAGCCTAGAGTTTCTTTCCCTAAGGAAATACAAAAGTTTCACTGGCCACCGTCTCTCCACCTTCCATTTTATCTTCTGGAGGGGGAAAAACCTCATAGTCAGAAAGAAAAGCAATTTTTGCTGTTGCTAATATGCTATGTATGTGCAAAAGGGTAGTTCTGAATTTCTTTCAAAGATTTTGTGATTAGAAGTAAGGAATGTGATAAACTGTAAATGGACAATTGTGAGAGATGAGAAATTAAAGGGGCTTGGAATCTTTTATATATTTCAAGTTTAAAAACAATTTGGTCTCTGCATCATTAAAACTAAACTTTCACCTGCTACAAGTTTCTTTCTTTGTTCCACAGGCTATTGTTTGTTTTCACAGAAAGGGAAGGAGGCTGTCAGGGGCCCTTCACAGTACAAATGAGAACAAAAATTAGCGGGGCCACAAGAGTTAATGAAAGAGTGGCTGCTGATCAGAGGGTGGGCTTGGGCACAGATACTTTATCTTGAATTTAAAAAGTTTTGCAGTTGGTCATTGGTGGTCACAGCAAAATGAATTACTTTTAGAAAATAAATATTGAATGATTCAAGATGTTTTACATAATTAGGGCCACACTTGAGTCATGACTTAAACAATGAGGATGGCAATGAGGATGGCGGGACCAGATATGAACATTTAAGCAATCAACCTTACTTAGGATGTCTAGGTCTTAATATGTATTCCTGTACATATATTTTGAAAAATATATACAGAAGTATAGCATTTATATCTATACATCTACAAATAAATTTCTTTCAAATAGTAGGCAAGTACTGCAGTTTCTTCCCCTACCGATTCATGGAAATAGTATTTAATCCATTTGTTGCAGATCTAGTATGTAAGCCAATCTATCAGATGGTTTTTCCATCCAATTTTATCTTCAGAACAACTCTGCAGGTCAGGAATTATTCCTCCTATTTTAGAGATGTGGTAACTAAGGCTCAGAGGATAATATTAACTAACAACTGAGACGAATGTTTGCACCAGGGAGATGCATGGGAAGATGCTGAGTCTCTGAGAAAGGCAAATAAAGTAAAAGGCTGAATTATTGTGAATACAGTGAACTTGATCAGAAAGATGAGAAATGTTACTCTCCCCCTGGAGTGGGGGCCAGTATCAGCGTAGGACACTGAAATGCAGAAAGATATTTAATATAGGGAATTGTGCTTCCATTAGTACAGAAGGGCCAGAGAATTGGAAGACAGGAGGCATTCACTAGGCATCATCACATCACAACATGCTAGTCCTCAAAGCCAAAGCCAGAGCAGAACAGGAAATCTGACTGGCGCAAAGCTTGTGTCTGGTGGACTATACTTATCGGAAACCTTCTCCATAGCAAGAACAGTGATGCCTCACCTCTGACTCGGAAATTGTGCGCAAGTGCACCTGATTAGCAGGACCTACTTGCATCTAGCTCCCTTGTGGGACAAAGTCTGGGAAATGTAGTTCAAGGCTTCCAGTTTCTGAATATGTGGGGGCATCGAAAGAAGATGAGGGGAGGGTGGTCGAACTATAGTTACAAAAAGACTCTCCACGTTCAGTGCCTTTAGGAATAAAATGTTTTGAGGCACCTGAGTGGCTCAGTCAGTTGAGCATCTGACTCTTGATTTCAGCTCAGATCGTGGTCTTGGGGTTGTGGGATTGAGCTCTGTGTCCGGTTCTGCATTGGGTGCAGAGTCTGCTTGCCTTCCCACCCCCTTCTTTCTCTCTCAGTTAAATAAATGAAATCTTTAAAAAAAATAAAATAAGAATTTTATTATTCAGGTGATTGTCGGGGCAAGGGTCAGATCAGTGGCAACTCTGCTCTCTACAGTCTTGTGGGGACTCAGGCTGTTGATGGCTTTGCTGTCTTCAACATGGGGCTTCCAAGTTTGTCCTGGTGTTCATCATCTTGGTTAGCTTGAGGAAGGGCAGAGCATTGGAGGAACAGGTGTGAAAAGTCTTTGTGGGTGTGCCTGGAAGTGGCAACATCCTTTCTGTTTGGGTCCCATTAGAAAGAATGTCATCTGGAACACCTGGGTGGCTCAGTAGGTTAAGCATCTGCCTTCTGCTCAGGTCATGATCCTGGGGTCTTGGGATTGAGTTCTGCATCAGGTTCCTTGCTTAGCAAGGAGGCTGCTTCTTCCTCTCCCTACTGCTCCCTCTGCTTGTGTTCTCTCTCTGTCTCGAATAAAAATAAAATTTAAAAAAGGAAGAAAGAAGGAAAGAAAGAAAGAAACAAAGGAAGGAAGGAAGGAAGGAAGGAAGGAAGGAAGGAAGGAAGGAAGGAAGGAAGGAAGGAAGGAAGGAAGGAAGGAAGAGAAAGGAAGAAAGGAAGGAAGGAAGGAAGGAAGGAAGGAAGGAAGGAAGGAAGGAAGGAAGGAAGAAAGAAAGAAAGAAAGAAAGAAAGAAAGAAAGAAAGAAAGAAAGAAAGAAAGAAAGAAAGAAAGAAAGAAAGAAAGAAAGAAAGAATATAGTCTGACAGCCACAGTTAACTGCAAGGGAGGCAGAGGATGTTATATAGCTGGATAAATATGTGCCTAGTGCCTCTTCTAAACTGGAACAATAAAAATACGGATGTCAGGACAGCTGGCTGTTTCTTTTAATGGATGGAAAGGATGCCAATTTCCAACAGGTGATGATATCCAGCAAGGGGACAGACAGGCTCTCTTGCCAACTTTTATTTCCATTATTTGCAGGTGCAATTTGGAGTGATGTTAGCCCAGAAGGAGCTACATGTCTCGTTATAAGGGGAACCGTGCATTTCCTTCCTTGCTCCTAACAAAGGTAAAAAGCACATTCTGTATCCAAGAATTAATAAGTTCTGCTCTAGCTGTGTTTCCATTTATGATCAGTTGTGATGGTACTGCAATTTTAATTTCCCTTGTCAAAATAAAACATCCCCTGTGCTCACCTTTTATCATGTGTTTTGGTTTGTAAATTCACTATTGGAATATTTCTCTTCACCCTTTACATACCTTCCAATACCACACACACACACACACACACACACACACACACACACACACACACACACAGTATTTTGCCTGCAATTACAGGTACTGCTAACAGGTGGTAGTAGTGTACAGCCAAGACTAATGTTCCGCACTGAGGGTACATGGTCTTAGAAATAAGACATAAATTTTAAACTGATTTTTAGAAAATAAACAGTGTATTTTTTTAATAAAATGCCAATCCTTACAGACTATTACTAAACCCTATATTTTAAAGTCTACCCTCCTCAGACCTATATGTACACAGTCACGAAGTCAGATTAAATTGACTAACGCACAAGTGAGATCATGTCATATCTCCTAGGACTCTATTAAATTCATGTTCTCTTCTCTAGTTTGATCCCTAGTTACTCTTACTCACAATGTGACACTTAGTGTGTCCTCTGGTCAAACTCCTGAAAATAGACTCAACTCCCTAACTCCCAGACTTTGCTCAAGACATGAGACTCTTCCTGCCTGAGAATCTTTCCCCTTCTCACATTTCAAGAACCAGTTCAAATACTGGTTCCTCCACGATGCTTCCCATGATACTGTGGTTAAAGGGAGCTCCCTTTCTATAAACTTTTTGCCTCTCTTATATATCAAGGTCATTACTCTTCCCCTCGTGATCAATTTGTTTGTCAAGGTCTCATATTTTCAAGTAGATTATAAGTTCCCAAAGGAAGGACCATATCTTACTTACCTTTGAACACTGGACAACCCATATCCCCTCTCTGTGTTTCTAACAACTAAAATTAGTGTCACTGACAAATGAAGAAGTAAGTGCACAGATGAATTAAAACAGTGCCTAAAATACAAATTTGATATATTTACCTTTGGAACTTGATTTTTTATCAGCCATGGCTTAATCTAATCCATGTTCCCAGAATCAGTTTGCAATGATTCTGATTGCTGCTATTAGCAACTGACTTTCAGTAGAGAAATATTGGCGATCTTTAATTTTTTGTTTATTTCTACGTTTTTTATTGTAGTAAGCTGTGTATAACAAAAATTTACCATTTTAACCATTTTTAAACATACAGTTGAGTAGCAATAAGTATATTCACATTGTTGTGCAACCAACACCACCATCCACCTTCAGAATTTTACTCTTCTTAGATTGAAACTCTGTACCCATTAAATGATAAAACTCTCCATTCCGCCTCTCTCAATCCTCTGGTAATCTCTATTCTACTTTGTCTCTATGAATTTGACTATTCTAGATACCTCCTGTAAGTGGAATAATACAGTACTTGTCCTTTTGTGTTTAACACATTCTATTTAACATAATGTCTTCAAGGTATATCATGTCAGAATTTCCTTCCTTTTAAAGGCTGTATAATATTCCACCATAAGTACATACTACATTTTGTTTATCCTTTTATCCACTGATGGGCATTTGGGTTGTTTCAATCTTTTTGCTATTGTGAATAATACTGTTATGAATGTAGGTGTATCAATATTTGTTTGAGTCTCTGCTTTCAATTCTTTTTTTTTAAGATTTTATTTATTTGTTTGTTTGTTTATTCAACAGAGAGAAACACAGTGAGAGAGGAAACACAAGCAAGGGGAGAGGGAGAGGGAGAAGCAGGCTCCCCGCTGAGCAGAGAGCCCAATGCAGGGCTCAATGCCAGGATCCTGGGATCATGACCCGAACCGAAGGCAGATGCATAATGACTGAGCCACCCAGGCGCCCTTCTGCTTTCAATTCTTTTAGGTATATATCTAGAAACAGAATTACTGGATCATATGTAATTCTATGTTTAACTTTTTTGAGATCCACCAAATTGTTTTCCACTGTTTTACATTGCTGCCAACAATACACAGGGCTTCCAATCTCTCCACAGTCTCACCAACACAGGTTATTTTTTGTTTTTTGATAATAGCTATCTTTTTTTTTTT
>JAQQSY010002066.1:0-13943 GCA_028646535.1 Procyon lotor
AGGTAATTGATTCTCTCTGCTTGACTGATTTCACTCCGCATAATCTCTTCCAGTCCCATCCATGTTGATACAAAAGTTGGATATTCGTCCTTTCTAATGGAGGCATAATATTCCATTGTGTATATGTACTACATCTTCTTTATCCATTCATCTGTTGAAGGGCATCTTGGTTCTTTCCACAGTTTGGCAATTGTGGTCACTACTGCTATGAACATTGGGGTACATGTGGCCCTTCTTTGTAATGCATCTGCTTCTTTGGGGTAAATACCCAGGAGTGCGATGGCAGGGTCATAGGGTAGCTCTATTTTTAATTTCTTGAGGAATCTCCACACTGTTTCTGAGGACATTTTTTTAAGATTTTATTTATTTATTTGACAGAGAGAGAGAGAGAGAGAGATCACAAGTAGGCAGAGAGGCAGGCAGAGAGAGGGGTGAAGCAGGCTCCCTGCTGAGCAGAGAGCCTGATGTGGGGCTCTATCCCAGGACACCGAGACCATGACCTGAGCCGAAGGCAGAGGCTTTAACCCACTGAGCCACCCAGACGGCCCCTGAGGACTTTCAAGAACACCCAAATTCTATTTACAGTGGCCATAAAGGAGGCAAAACTGGAGTGTGAGTCTAAATTAGAAGCTTAAAACCTAATCAATCGTAGTCTCTCTGAAGAAACAACGTTTTAACAGATGGAGCATATAGCCCAATCATGAAAAGCCCAAGACTACGGATTCTTCCATTGAAGAAGAGCCAGATGAGCCATCAGGGCCCCCTGACCACCTGCTGAACCCCCCCTGCAGAGAGGGGTAAGAGGTGATAGGGACTGCCAGGGCTCTGACTTGTCAAAATCATCAAGCAAAATTCTCCTTACAATTGTGCCCCTCCACCCCCCAGAGTCTCCCTGAGGGACAAAGGCAAGCACCTCGCCCACTGCAGAGTTGGATTGTTCTCTGAGTTCGGTTAACCCAAGTCTGCCTTTCAAATACCAACCACACACAGGAACTGCACAGGTAAGCACAGGATCGCCATACCTACTTAGCAGAATGAATGCCGACTATTTTCTACAATCACATTAATTTCAAGGAACCATGAATCTGTATTTTAGTGGATGCCATTTAATTCAAAATAACAGAGTGCTTTCAAAACGACCACACAGAACTTCGCTCTTTTATCCATGAACACGGCAGCCAACTGAAATTGCAGAAATTTCTGCAAACAATCTCTGCTGACTTGCTTTTACCTTAATGCCTGCCTGTCTTTGGTTCCCCTTGACAAAGATTAATTAGGTAGCTCTCTGCACCACTAAATTGGGAACCATAATGTATTCTGGCCCCCTACCACGGCTGAAAGATAGTTTTCAAAAATGTACAATCATAAATCTCATAGAGATATAACATGAACACGTGTTAAAGATTTTATTCTATTCATAATGAGAGAATCAGTTCAAAGGAGAATCCACAGTACAGACACATTTATAGATCAGGAATATTGAAATGAATGCACAAATGGGGGCCAGACAGGTGGCGAGGGGTGGGGAAGTCAATTGGACCTCTACCAGGTTGGACACAATTTGCATATTTATAGACAAGAGTGGTTTTGCATTGCTAAGTTAACTACAACTTACAGAGTTGTGAAATTGCTCCCAAGGGATCAGAATCAGAGGTGTGTGACCTGAACAAGGCAAACTTATCCACTGAAGCACAAAATTTTCCCTAGAGCATTCACAGTATCGCTGCCCATCACTACAACGTTGAAGGAAAGATCCGTAGGCATGAACCTAATAGACTCCGGCTTCTGCTGAATTTCAGCCCCTCCACCCCTACAGCTTGTTCCAAGGGGAACAGGTGGGTCAGGCCCAGGTGCAAGGCCTTTCGGGCAGATGGGGAAACACGGACTCACCTGCAATGCCTGAAATGATTTAGCTAAAGGACAAGTCTGATATGGAGATTAATTAAAACTTCAAATCCAGATGAGCAACAGGAGAGAAAATAGCACAATGGGAACAAACGGAAGACAAGTGACAAGCTTTGGAGCATCTGAGTCTCATCTCGCTGTCCCAGTGAGAGATCCCCGGGGACTCGGGATAAACTCAAATATGTAGGGTTGGAGTGGACTTTGTCCACACTGCAGACTTTCTAAGTATTTTTTTTTTAAAGATTTTATTTATTTGACAGAGAGAAACACAGTGAGAGAGGGAACACAAGCAAAGGGAATGGTAGCGGGAGAAGCAGGCCTCCTGCCGAGCAAGGAGCCCGATGCGGGGCTCGATCCCAGGACCCTGGGATCATGACCTGAGCTGAAGGCAGACGCTTAATGACTGAGCCACCCAGGCGCCCCTTTCTAAGTATTTATTTTAACCCACCCCCAACAATATTTTCTTGCTCGATACAGCCAAAATTGTTTTGACTTCTCTTCATTGTGCTTTGAGTTCAAAATTCTCAGAGAAACTGAGTATCCTTTTAATGCGAGTATCCACATTCCTGTTGCAAAAATTCTGAGCTGCCCTCCTGGTTGAGCATGAAGGTCATAAGAGCAGCATCTACTGTGTGGTCACTAGGGGCCAGGTGCTCTTCGAAACACATTATACACGTGTCACCTCATTTACTCCTTGCAATGAATATACAAAGTAGGCCCTGTGTCCATTTTCCAGATGAGAAACACAGAGGAACCACAGAGCCTGATAAGATGAAAGAATATACCTAAAATCGCTCTGCTAGTTAGAACTGGAGTGGGTTCCCTATGGTTTGAGTCCAGACACTATAGTTCTGTGTTCTTAACCACCATACTATTCGGCCTCCACTAATAAGCAGGAAAATCTGTCCTTCAATGGAGAGCCACTCCCTGTCTATAGCAACACCTGTCCCAATCTCCAGGTGACCTGATTCTGAATCTATGGGGTGGGACGAAGACCTTCTCCTTGACCAAACTCTAGTCCGGCTCCTCTGAGCTTTTTCAACTAGATCCCATCCTTGGGCATGTCCTTCCAGGTTCGATTTTAGCAAGACTTCTACTAAGTCAGCTTAGCCAGAAATCTTCATCCTCCACATGTGATCATCTTGAATATCTGACCAAGTTCCTCATTCCTCCCTGGCGCCCAAGTGGTATCTGAACACCCCGGCCTGCCTTTAGAGAGAATCCTGCCAGGCCAGTGAGCCCAGAATGCTCCCTTCTCCCAATGCCTCCTCTTACTAACCCCTGTCCTCTCGTGCTCCTTGGCTATAAATTGCCCCACTTCCTTGTGGGCCTCAGAGTTGAGGCCAATATCTCTCCCCTGCTTAAACACTCCATTGCAGTGGTCCCCAACCCCATCTCGATAGAACTGAATTAAGTCTGCCTTCCCATTTTAACACGGGTCATGAATAATTTTTTCTTTAACAGAGCTATTTTGTGATTCTATAAATTGTAGCTAGCTGACAGCAACGCAAAATAATTCTTGTCAAGAGGCGTACGAATGAATTATGTCCAGTGGAGAGATTAACTCTCCCCCACGGTAGGGAAATTAGGTTTGCCTCCATTTGCACATTCATCTCAATATTCCTGATCTAGAAGTGTTTGTTCGCTCCTTTGAACCGCTAGTTAGCGCCTAACCCGTTTCTTTACGGATGAGTTAAACAAAAGATCTCAAAAGTGTTCATTTTCACATCTGTAGGAGAGGCGTGCTTTTATCTTTTTAGTAAAACTAGCTTTCTTCTCCTCCTCCTCCTCTTCCTTTTTTTTTTTTTTTTTTTTTTTTGGTAATACGATCTTCCAGCACTCTGAATGAGAGTGCTCAAGACATTTCCAAACTGAATAAACAGATTACCCTGATCAAGAGGACAAACACCCGCGGCAAGCTGACCCTAGTTCAGACCTGTTGCACACTAGATCCTGAGCTCCAAGAAAGTTACTGAACACCTCTGTGCTTTCAGCTTCATGTGCAAAATGGAGATAATACTACCTCTTCGACAGATTTGATACCGTTTGTAAGAGACGATGCGTGGACACGCTCAGCACAGTGGTTGGGACAGAAAGCTCACTTGAGAAGGGCTTGCAGAGGTCCTCAAGGTGCCTGTCACTGTGGGGCTTGCCCCCTGAAGCAACCCTTCTCCAAGTATAATGTGCCTCTGAATCACCTATGAGGTTTACTAAGATGCATTTTCTGGGTCAGGAGGTCTGGGATCTGGCCTAATCGTGTGCATTGCCAACAAGCTCCCCAGGAATGCCAATCCTACCTGACTGAACATCACACTTTGAATAAAGTCTTAAAAGAACCTGATCATTGATCAACCTGACCATCGATCACCTCCCCTCAGAGCTTTTCCTAGTAGCCTAGAGTTAGACTTCCAAGAAATGTAGGACTGGCCTACAGCCAGAAGCAGTAGCGGGAAAAACAGTGAAACGACTAGAAAAATTCCTTGAGTAAGATGAGTTAAGTGACCGTGTCACTAACGAGAGTATGTTGCTGCTTTTAGATTTTCAGATGGAAAGCTCAACAAAGGAAATAATGTAAGGGGAGATTTATGGTACTGAGAACATTTGACATAATTGCTTTCCTGAGTCCAGACGTAGAACCTCACAACCAGCCTCCAGCATCACTAAATCCTCCACTCAGCCCCAGCAGCCCATCAAACACAACCCTCCAACGGGGATTGTTCCAGCAAACTGGACGGCAACTGAAGGATATGGCCTTTTCTGAGAAAAGGCCAAAGGACAAGAGCTGGAAATGTCTCTAAAATGTCAGTTAAAATCCATGTTGAAGTGTCCATATTAGCTAAGCAAGCCTTATCAAAGTTCTTCATCCCAACCCCCCCAAAAAAGGGGAAAAAAAAAAAACTTCTCTGTCAACTAAATATTCCCTCAATAAAATGTAGAGAAGTGAATCCTGAGAGAAAATTTAAATGAGAAAATAACTTCCTCTATATTCCATGCTGAGCCTTTGGTGGAGTTTGAGGTAGCCCTAGAGCCAGTGGATAAGTTTTAAGAATTTTTTTCTTTTTTTTGAGAGAGACAGTGCTCCCTTGCCCACAGAGGTGGGGCATGGGATGTAAGGGAAGGGGCAGGAAGAGAGAGAGAGCTTTAAACAGACTCCATACCCAGCGGGGAGCCCAACGCCGGGCTCCAGCCCACCGCCCTGAGATCATGACCTGAGCTGAAATCAAGAGTCTGATGCTTAACCGACCGAGCCACCCAGGCACCCCTGGATAACACGAATTTAAGACCATGTAAATATTTGAACAATAACTACAATTTTAAAATAAGCTTAGTCATCAAAGAGTGAAATGGTCTTATAACCTGCAAGTCCATAGTTCATTTTTATGGAATCATATTTCATACTCATTTTCAGGAAAGCATTCGGCTCAAACACTGGGAAGATGATTTCATGCAATCTTCTTTAAAAACCAAAAATGAACAAAGTTAAACAGGGCTGTACAATAGGTTCGGATCATCAGAGCAAGGAAAAGTCAGAGCAATGCGGACTGCTGCCAAGAGCAGGAGCCAGCGTGGAAAAGCTGCCTAATCAGTGTGGAAGCTCCAGGGAAATTATATGCTATTAAAACATAAACAATCCAAAAGCTAGGCATTGAACACATTTGAGGAGGGAGCAAAATCCTAATTTACTGGCTTAACATTCGTAAGTAGTGGATGGTGATCTATCCCATAAAGGCTTTTTGCACTGACTTGTGAAATTGAGGCTAGCATCACCAGACGAAAATCAGTGCAAAGAATCTGTCACGAATCCTGTCTAAACAGTGAGGAGGGGGGCACCGTAAGTATGAAATAAAAGGATATGTCATAATAAAATAAGAGTAGCCTTGGGGCACCTGGGTGGCTCAGTGGGTTAAAGCCTCTGCTTTTAGCTCAGGTCATGATCTCAGGGTCCTGAGATCGAGCCCCGTGTTGGGATCTCTGCTCGGCGGGGAACCTGCTTCCCCTCTCTCTCTGCCTGCTTGTGATTTCTCTCTCCCTCTGTCAAATGAATGAAATCCTCAAAAAAAAAAAAAAAATAAATGAGAGTTGGATTTAAAAAAAATAAAATAAAATAAAAGTAGCTAGTGGAACATTTCCTCTCACTGTGGCAATTTTATCAATGGGAAATGGGGCAAAAGGTTCTGTCACAGAATAATGATGATTTTCAAAATTCTGAGGCTACTTCATTCAATTTAACAGGAGGTATCCCAGAGGCTCCCTATCTGTGAAATCTTTTTTCTATGACCCATGTTTTGTAAGACAGTGATGAAAAAACGATAAACTAGAATTTTTTCAAATAGCAACTTCTAGAATTTGCCCTTGCTTCACTGTTAAACATTTCTACACCTGCCTTGACATGATTATGTCTTCCTCATCTCTTAGGGACCCCTTTAATAAATCTGAACAAATAGGCAAATGGATAAATGATAACTAAAACTAAGGCAGCACAATACTATAACTCATTCAGTGGGGGTGGAGGGAGAGAAGATTCTGGAATCACTCAGCCTGAAAAGTCAGAGAAAATGCTAGGAAAAAAAATTAATGGGAAGAATTAGAACCAAAAGGGTGTTATGATTAACCCCCAGCTAATTCTAAGATTTAATTACGCAGGGGACACCTGGGTGGCTCAGTTGATTGGGCATCCACCTTTGGCTCAGGTCATGATCCCAACACCCTGGGATCGAGTCCTGCGTCGGGCTCCTTGCTCCTCGGGGAGCCTGCTTCTCCCTCTGCCTGCCACTCCCCCTTGCATATGTTCTCTCTCTCTCTCTCTCTCTCTCTGACAAATAAATAAATAAAATCTTCAACAATAACAAAAAAAAAAGATTTAATTACCCAGAAGAACCCACTCCCTGTTCATTTTATCTGAGATTTCACTGTATTTAAAATGATGTTGTCCAAATGTCCTTATTCATATTGAATGAAAGTATAAGAGAATTGGCTAACCTAATTGACTGAGCTTAGGTAAACCATAATTAGGAAGTGTTAGGAGAGTATCCTGAGAGACCCATCCATCTCAAAATGGAGTGACATAATTACAGATGAAATTCAACAAGGACACAGCACAACATAATAATCCTTGAAAAGATGAAACACAATTACTAGAATGGGGTGTTGGGCTCTGAGCAGCACAGTCAATCACGTCTCATTTCATGCAACTCTAGAGCAATAACCCTACTCAACACAACTCGATTCCTGATTACATTAAAGGCTATTAATCTCCTATTTGCCAGTCACAATTTCCTATCTGATCAAATGTCCTGCTGTTATTTCACTTAAAATTTGGAATAATCTGACTCTAGTTCAATCAGAGTTTCTGCGTCTGGTGATGGATGTTTGCTTTTCCCTTGGCTCTGTTGTGTTGGAACCAAGCAAACCCCGTGTGCTCCCTGGACAGCTGAGGTTCTATCCCTTCTTGCTCTTTAACTAATTCCCAGTCCCATTTCCTGTTCATCTGAAAAACTAGTTTCTGGGTGTGGGATCATACACGTTAACGAGTTCTAATGAGTTTTTAATGTATTGCACTCCAAATGAACATATTTGCATTAAAAAAAAAGATGCTTTTAAGGATGTTCTTCTGTCCTCCTGTACAGCCCCATTTGCAAAGAAAGCTCCCCTCTGGTCTAGGCTGAGTACTGTATCACTTTGAGCCTCTGGGGGTGCTCCTGCCTTCAGGCCTCTGCAGGCCCTGCCTACCTCTACCCAAGTCTCAACTTCCTGCCCCACTCCCATTGAATAGATTTGCCTTTTCCAGTTTTCACCTGGGGGATCTCTCTCGGCCATGGGCAGCAATCACTGCGAACACCCTCACATCACTGATATCTGGCTCCCACGGCCTTGGACAACACCTGCCCTCACACTACCCCCAGCTCTGCCTTCCCAGAGCTTCACCCCATTCCACCAACCCAACACTGGCCAAGTCAGCCCCAGCCCCTCTTGACTAGGGCTCAGAGAAATTAGTAATCCAATTAAAGGAGGGATTCGGGCTCCGAAACAGCCCCAATGTTGGACAAAGGTTGGGCACAGAGCAGCTCAAGCCAGGCCATAAGACACTCCCCACCCCCCATTCCAAATTAAGTGTCAAGCAATAGGCCTGATAAGGTCATGCGTGGGGATGACCCTGAGTGTGGACCACTTTGTATCAAATCCCTCACGTGAGTCTAGGGCATCGGTCCATCCACAACTCCATCAGAACGGCTGCGTCAGTGTGAAACTGCACATCCCTGATACACGGGCCTTTTAGGTACTCTGTCTACATGAACTTTACAGGAATGGGTCTGTAATCAATGGAGGTGCATATTAACATAAGAGAATCAAGGAGAAGCTGAGATAAAGGCACACACAGTGCTAGCATTTTGTTATCTAACACAACTCTTTTTCAATTCTATCAAAAATGGAATCTGTTCTTTCTGGTCGTTGAATGCATTTTTTTAAATTCAGAAATACAATATTCAGAATGATTACTTTTATTACAGCTGTGGGTTTTTCCTTAGGCAATGAATGATTTCATCTAATTCAACTACTTATCTTTTTTTTCTCAACTCTTGTATTTCTTTCCCAGTAATAACATATATTTTCTCAACTTTTAAAATCTCTTTATTAGACACAATTGAATGTAATTTGGGATTTACAAGTCTTATCACATTCTGATTCTGCCTGAGCAATTCTGAGCACAAAAAGTACAGACTGCATGTAATTTCTTCAGAGTTCCTGTAACATTCTGCTTGAGATTTGTGAAATAAAAATCTTGGTGCTTTGACCGACCATCTTTTCCATCTAGGTATTGCTGGCATCTGGAAAACACCAGAAGCCTTATTTGTCCAATGCCCCACTCTGAAACTTTGCCCTTACGGGGTGGTTTGAAATGGAAATACTGACCATTTTCCCAGGGGGGTTGGCCAAAGAGCTAAAACTAAGCGGAACCTGTCCTTTTTGATGCAATTATTCAGCCATTCATAAACCCATTTTACGTGCTGTTATGTATATATATTAACTTTGACGTCTGCTATAGTGGAATAACTTAAGGAAATCAAGATACATTGTATCTACTACATTATTTTAGTTTACCGGGGTGATACCTCAACTTAAAGTTTACCAAGGATTTCCATCTGCTACTTGGAATAATCCTGTGAAGTGAGTACTTCCATCACCTGTCTCATACACCAAATATAATTCCTTACTGCTAATTTAGACCTCCCATGTGTTCAGCTCATGGATGCATAGTATTCTCCCTGCAATAATTCTTTAATTGTTCAGAGACTTCCCTCCAATACACACACCTGCCTTCGTTTCTTTCTCTCCCCAGTGCATGCCCCCCCAAAATATCCTGAATCCCCCTTGCCCCTCTCTCCACATTGCCCTTGCCCAGAAAATGCAGAGCTCTGACAATACCCAACCTCTGCCGTCTGGGCCTACCCCCAACTGGCCAAATACTGCTGGAGAAAAAGCACTCACTTCTGCTGAACGACTGTGCTTTAAATTCGGCTCTACAGACTTCAAATGGGCATTTAAAGATACCTGGCAGTCCTCCTGTCTCCCAAATAAATTTCAATCTTTCTCCCAATCATTCCTTCACTTCTCTACTCCCACGTCCCCCACTTCTGCCCTCCCATCAGCGGAGGGCCTTACCTCATACTTTACTGAGCGAACAGAAGCCCACAGAGGGCAACGCATTCCTACGCCTTCCTCTACATCGAAAACCTCTGGGTTTCCTGTGCCTCTCTTGGTCACTCGGGCTGCAGCACAAAATGCCACTTCCTGGGGGGCTTAACCAACAGGCATTTGTTTTCTTGCAGTTCTAGAAGCTGAAAGTCCAAGATCCAAGTGCCGCTGGGGTTGGTTTCTTCTCCACAACCAGTGTCCCTCTCTCTTCCCCGGGTCCTTCTTGCAAGCATTCAAAGGTGCTCCTCCCCGGCCCCACAGTCCTCCTCCATGTCCCTTTGAAAAACAGTTCTCGAAAGCACTATCAAAATCGCCGTCTCCCCCTTAACAATGTTTACACTCATCAGACCACTCAAATCTGCTTGCCTCCAAAAAGCCCCTCCACATCCCAACATGCTCCAAATCCGATGGGGGCTGCTGCTTCTTCTTTCACATTTGACCCAGGACACCACTCTCTTTCCTGAAAATTCTCCCCTTACTGGAGCCCTGACTCTGCTGGGTCTTTCTGCTTGCTTCTACTCCTCTTCCAAACCCCTAGATCTTGGAATGCCCTAGAACTTGTCCCTGCATCGTCTGGCACCATGTTCCCTTCTCCGGCTATTTCCGATGCTAAGTGATCTCACCCCGTTTCCCGGCTTTGCCTGTCTCTCTGGCGGTGACACCAAATTTATATGTGCAGCTCTGACCTCCCCCCTGATCTCCAGACTCATTTATACCGTCCAAGCGCTGGACAGCTCCTCTTGGATGTCTACCAGTCTTGTCAAATGTCGCCTACCCAAAACATAACCCTTGGCTTCCTCTCCCTCTTCCAGACTCTCCCGTCTCAGCGGATGGCAATGAACTGCTCACACCCAGACTTTCATCCTCCTTGACGTCCCCCGCCTTCTCTTATCTCCGACAGCCAGTCCTTTGGCAGGTCTGCCGCAGAGCCGTCTACTCCCCTTCATCTCTACTCCCCGCTCTCCGGCCCCAGGCACCTCCTCTGTCCCCTGGCCCGCTACCACGGCAGTCCTGCTCCTCCTTGCTCGTCCTCCTGCTTCCATTGCTGCCCCACCGCCATGCATCCTCGATGCGGCTCCCAGAAGAATCTTTTAAAAGCTTAAATCATATATCTTGTCTTTCCCTTACACAAAACCCCTCTGCGAAACTCAAAATCATCACCAAGGCCTGCGTCCTATATCATCTCACCGGCCAGAACCCTCTCCCTACTTTGGCCCCTGCTCCCCTAGGCCCCCCACTCCCTAGCGCCCCATTCTTTCTGCTTCTCAAACAGGGTCTGTGGACCCACTGCTCCCCCTGCCTTGAAAAGTCTTTCTCCTCAGTCAGGTCTTCACTCAAATATCGGCCCCTCAAGGGACTTTTCCCACTTGCTGTCTAAAGCAGACCCTCATGGGTCCCCAGCGCGGACTTTCTGTTCCCTTGGTACAGCTTATCGCAGCTCCAAGAGCTCTGAACTTCCGTCTTCCAGGCTCCGCTCCCTGCTCTCTCTCCAGCAGCAACCACACACCTGGCATATGATGAAAACTCACTGAGAGAATCAATCGGTTGCACATTCTCTCTCTCCTTCAGGATACCAGAGGAAGCCCACGGTGGCCTTCCCCATTCCTCCATTTTTCGCCCACACCATCCATCTCCTGAGGACAGCTGTCTCAGCCAGACTGGTCCTGGGCTCTTCGTATATCAGAGTCAGAGAGCTGACAGAGAATTAATAGGGGAAGATGGAACCTGAAAGGCTTTGAAAGGGAAAGACTTGGAGAAATTGGCTGTCAGTCAAAAATAATAAAGAAGAGAGGTCTGAGTGAGGAGGCAGGGGGGAGGAAGTGCCGGAAGGGGGGGGGGGGAATCCATGTGGTCTAGATGTAAGACACAGAGTTCTTTCTGCACTTGGCCAATCTGAGTCTCTGGAGGGGGTCAGAGAGAAAACACTGAGACAAGAGCTGAGGATTCTGAATTGAATCCCTTTTTATGTTTCAAGAGGAAGGAAAACAAGAACATAACTTTTTTTTTCACGTTGAGTTGTGCTTCCTCAAATACCAGGAGTTGAACTACATCAGCCCAAAGGAAAGTTTCTTCCCTTCCAAAGGGAAGCAACTGAGGTTCTGACAGATCATGTGACATGACCACAGCCATTCAGTTAACAGTGGCAAAGTGAGGAAGCCCGGGCTGCTGCCTCCTGACCGGGGTTTCTGTGCCTACATCGCCTCGGTCCCTCCCTAACGAGAGACTCGGTTAACTGCATGTGTCTTGTTCCTCATCCACAATGTGGCCTCCTTTTGTTATCACCTTCCTTCTCAATGCCCCCCATAATTTAAGTCGCGCTTTCCAATTCATGGTTTCCAAAACACCTTTATCCCCCCTCCAAATATGGAAATAGTGTTTGTTCCCTTTTTTGCTTTCTATCATCTCTGCTCTTCTCTGTGATTCCTGAACCACTACCAGTAGCGGGTATCCAACTCCACGTGTAAAGAATACTTAGCTCCTGGCAGATAATCTGCTTACATCCAGAGAAGGGAATTATTAAAAGCAAGGTGATCTTGGACCAGCTCTTCACCTGTCCTGGGTCCCCACTCTTCTTTATCATGAGATGTTTCACTGGAAGATCGTTGCTCTTGAAAGAAGTGGGAAACAACAGTGGAATAGAGCAGTCCTTGCCCTACCTTCAGGGAAAAGTATGCAGTTGGCCCCAAGCACGAAGTATATCCCTTTCTCTTTTCTGCTGGGAATATGGCTATGCAAACACATCAGAGGTCATCTGAGGTCACCGTCCCCTAGCCTTCTCAGGACCGTGCCTCATGGCAGCCTTGCGGGATGCCCTGACTTCATCCCCCCGCCCAGCTTTCCTTAATCTGACGCCATGTCATCATGCACGTGCTAAGCCCACCTCCCGATTCTGTCGTTTGCATTCACATCTTCAGAATGGTTTTTTTTTTTTGTAGCATTCCCACATGGCACCCCTTAGACAGACACAGGCGTGAGGTGGTAAAATGATAATTGTGATAGAATTTTTTAAAATTACTATGTCAAAGACCAAGAACTCTGAAAGCCTTTATAGAAGAGAGAGCAGGCTTCTTGACGATGGCAAAGTCATGGGAATGTCGACGCCCCTGGTGATTGTCCCCAGAATTCCCTAGGAGGGTCACCCCAAGTACATGGGTGCTCTGATGACTACCTCTCCGAGCCAGTTTAACTGCTTCTACTTTCGAGGGCCGTGAAATTCGTGCTCAGGTGGACAGAGGATGCTGTGGAATGCCACACAATCCCTCCTTTGGGACGGCAGCATCCATCCCTCCAACTGCTGGGACCGGCATCTGCTGAGGGCCCACCTGGATCCTTCCCCAGGAACTGCACTCGGGAGAAGGAGCGGCTCCTGCAAGGTCACATGCCCGGGAAGGCGGGCACCTACTACGACTGATCAATGCCCCACCCTTCACCTCAGTGCCAAGGGGCCAGCTTGTGGCCAAGGCCTCCAAAGCAAATGCATTAGGACCCAACTCCTCCTGCAGCTCCATTCTGTTTCCCCCACTCCCTCCCCTGTGGGGTTGTTGGGAGCACTTCCTCATAGACTCCCTGCACACAAATCTCCATCCCAGAGTCTACTTTTTGGGGAACCCAGTATCCAACAATCCCTGATGCACCAGAAATCATTGTGTATGTACTTTAATTCACAGGTGCTTCTAATTATGCAAAAAAAAAAATCGTACATAAAAACTATCTAATTAACTAGAGCTGAAATAAGCATGATCCAAGAATTAAAAAGATGCAAAGTCAGAATAAGTCTTTTTTAAAAAAAAGATCTTTTTTATTTATTTGAAAGAGAGAGGGAACACGAGAAGCAGAGAGGGACAGAGGGAGAAAGAGAGGGACAAGCAGACTCCCCACTGAACACAGATCCCATTGTGGGGCTCAATCCCAGGACCCCGAGATCGTGACCTGAGCAGAAGGCAGACACTTAACTGACTGAGCCACCCAGGTGTCCAAAGTCAGAACAAGTCTTAAATTGGATTTTACTTCCTTTCTGGGATATTTTCCATAGGTATGACTGCCAGGATGTAAAAAACCAAAAAACTAAACTAAACAAAAAACCACTTTGGAAGAAAGCTTACATTTGAAATGGGCGCCTGAATGGCTCAGTCAGTTAAGCATCTGACTTTTGATTTCAGCTCAGGCCATGATCTCCGGGTCGTGGGATGGAGCCCCATGTCAGGCTCCACACTCAGCACAGAGTCCGCTTGAGACTCTCTCTCTCTCTCCCTCTGCCCGCTCCCCCACTCACATTCACACATGTTCTCTCTCAAATAAAGAAATCTTAAAAAAAAAAAAAAAAGAAAGAAAGGAAGGAAGGA
>JAQQSY010002067.1:0-13942 GCA_028646535.1 Procyon lotor
TCTCTCTCTCTCTCTCTCAAATAAATAAATAAAATCTTAAAAAAAAAAAAATAACCCAAACCAAAAAAAATTATGTAAATGTATGAAATGATTACTATAATAAAGCTAATTAATGCATCCATCGTCTCACATAATTACCTTTTTGTTGGAGGGGTGCAGTGAGAACATAAGATCCATTATTTTGGCAACGTTCAAGGATACAACACAGTACTCTTAACTGTAGTCAACACGTTGTACATAGACCCCCATCACTTACTTGTTTTATAATTGGAAGCTTTTACCCTGTGACCCACATCTCATTTCCCCCACCCCCTGCCCTGGCAACCACCAGGCTACTCTCTGTGTCTGTAAGGTTGCCTTTTTTTAGATTCCCCACATAAATGAGATCATACCGTATCTTTCTGTGCCTGACTTATTTCACTTAGCATAATGCCCTCAAGGTCATCCATGGTGTCACTATAAATTTCATTCTTCTATGGCCCTTTTATGGCTTAGGAGTCAAGATTACTGATCAATGGACTAGCAATATAGTGATCACTGGTCATTCTTGGAAAAGCAGCTTGTGTGGACTGGTGGGGTCAGTATCCCATAGGAGCAATAAGTTCAAGGGAGAATAGGAGAGGAAGTAAAGACAGTGAGTTAAGAGGAGAAGAAAGAAATAGCTGGAGGGGACAGTGGGATTGAGGAAGGAATAGCAACAGGTTAGGGATTTTTTTTTTTAATTTTTTGCCCCTTAGGGGCAGAGGATTAAGTTTTCATCTTCTTTAACTTATGGGACATTTTTTTTAAATCAGTCTTGACCCATTTAAACCCCTTTCTTGGGGCACCTGGGTGGCTCAGTGGGTTGAGGCCTCTGCCTTCGGCTCAGGTCATGATCTCAGGGTCCTGGGATCAAGCCCCGCATCGAGCTCTCTGCTCAGCAGGGAGCCTGCTTTCCCCTCTCTCTCTGCCTGCCTCTGCCGACTTGTGATCTCTGTCAAATAAATAAATAAACAAACTCCTTTCTTACTTTATTTTTTCCCTTTTATCCCTCCATTTCCTTCTACTCCTATAAGCAATTACTCTAGTTTCTCTTTCATTTGTTTCTAATCTACCTACATAGAGTTCCCCTTTTTCGGTGTCCAGTTCTATGAATTTGGACAAATGCATAGTAATGTAAGCACCGCCACAGTCAAGGTAGAGAATGATTCCATCACACGAAAAATTCTCTCCTGCTGCCTTTTCTGTCATCAACACGTCCCCTGTGCCACAGCCTTTTGCAGTCGCGGAGAGATTGTCGTTCCCTGTGATTTCTGCAATTTTATCTTTTCCAGAATGTCATCTAAGTGGAATCCTACATTGCGTAGTCTGGATTTGTTCGCTTAGCTAGTGCATTTGAGGTCCAGCCACATTGCTGCGTGTACCAGTAGTTGGGTCATTCTTATTGCTGAGTGGTATTCCACCGGGTCCACATTCACTGGTTGAAGGACATGCGGGTTATTTCTGGCTTTGGGTGATTGTAAATGAAGTTGCTCTAAACATTTGCATAAACGTTATTGTGTGGCTATGATAGGTTTTATTTCATACCGGTAAATACCCAGGCGTAGGAAATCTGGTCATATGGTAAGTGTATGTTTATAAGAAACTGCCAAACTGATTTCCAGATGGGCTGTATCATTTTCCTTCCCACGAGCCAAGTGTCATGGTTCCAATTACTACATATCCTCACCAGCCCTTAGCATTGTCAATATTTGTTAGTTAAGAGATTCTGAGAGGTGTGTAGTAGCATTTCCTTGCGATTTTAGGTGTATTTCCACAATTGCAGGTCGTGGTAAGTACCTTTTCATATGCTTATTTGCCACCTGTATGTCCTCTAGGTCAAGTGTCTGACCAAGTTTTTGCCCACTTACTAATTTGAGTTGTTTTCTTACTGTTGAGTTTTGAGAGTTCTTCATATAATCTGGATATCCTTTGTCAGATATATGATTTGCAAATATTTCCTTCCAGTCTGTAGTTCACCTTTTTATCTCCATATCTTGCAGAGTGAAAGTTTTAAATGTTATTAAAAAGTACAATTTACCCAAAAATAAAAAGTGCAACTTAGCAATTTTTCTTTTATGGATCATGCAATGGGTGTGTCCAAGAACTCTGCTTAAACCCAGGCCATAAGAATTTCCTTGTGTGTGTGTGTGTGTGTGTGTGTGTGTGTGTGTGTGTGTGTTTCCTAGAAGTTTTATGGTTTTATGTCTTATGTTTAAATCTGTGCTCCATTTTGAGTTAATTTTTGTGTAAAATGTAAGGCTCATGTGCCATGGATATATGTACCACATGTTTTCCTCACCTGCAGCTCGCTTATTGGGTTTCCTAATACCTTTATTGGTATTCCTAATACCTTTATTTTCTTTTTTGCTGATTTTCACTCTAATTTTTATTATCTCCTTTCTTCTAATAACTTTGAACTCAATTTACTATCTTTCTGGATTCTGAAAAGCTTAGATTTAGAAGTTTATATCATTGACTTTATACCTATCTTCCTTTCTAATCAAGTAACTTAAAGCTATAAATTTCCCTCTAAATGTAGCTTTGCCTGCAACCAGAAAATTTTAGTATGCTTTAGTTTTATTATCATTCAATACAAAATATTCTGAGACTCACCTTGTAATTTTCCTTCTCTGACTTATGGGTATAGTAGAAGTGTGTTGTTTAATTTCCAAGCATTTGGGATTTTTTTTTTTTACCTATCTTGTTTTTTGGGATTTTGATTGAGTATCATTAGGGTCAGAGTTTTGCTTTATATTCCAGCATGTGGTATATGTTGGGAACCACAAAATGTGTATTCTACAGTTGTTAGGCATAGGGGTCTATAAATATTAATTTGATTAAATTGGTTGATAGTGTTTTTCAATCTTTTTTATCTTTACATGTACCATTTACTGGAAAAGCATGTTAAGATCTTCGACTGTAACTGTGGCTTATGTGTTTCTCCCTTTAGTTTTGAACTTTTTTGCTTCAGGTATTTTAAAGTTTTTGTTAGATATATGTATATATTGCATATTGCTCTGTCTTCTTGATGAATTAATCCTTCCATCATTATAAAATGTTCCTCTTTCTCTCTAGTCGTACCCTTTGTCTTGAGGTCTCCTTTTTCTACTAGTAAAATGGCTACATCAGGTTTCTTATCTATTCTACTCTTTTGATTTACATCTGCCGCTGTGATTTAAGGGTATTCTTTTGTAAGTAGCATATAGTTGGGTCTTGGTTTTTCATCCACTCTGAAATGTCTGCCACTTAGTTGAAGTAGGAAACCGATTTTTAACCTCCATGTACGATGCTGTGTGTCCCTTTAATCCCCTGCACGGTTCTCCCTGGTGTGTACCCCCATGTTGTGCCCACCCATTCTGCCTGTGACGCGCCCCTGGGATGCCTCCAACTCCCTCATCAAAAATACTGTTGCCAAAAAAAAAAATACTGTTGCCATGAACATCCTTGTACAGTCCCCTTAGTTGGCTAAGATTCTATCTATTTACCCAGAGTAGCCCATACTTGATCTGATTAAGGATCGCCAGATTTAACAATATGTCCTCATGGTGATGGGAATGATCCAGAAGGGAGAGCAAAAAGAAGATGAGGAAAGAGGAAAGAGTGGGAAGGCTTGCTGCAGTCCCATGCTGGAGACAGTGGGGCGGGGACCCACTGTGCAGGTGGGGGGGTTTGCCTTGGCCAGGAACCGGGACAGTTCGTTCTCAGGGAAAGAGGGGAAGCAGATATTTGGGCCAATACAGGTAGATGGGTAGACGTGGGGATGGGAGCTTAGAGAAATTTTCTTCTGTGGCTTCTGTTTTCTCAGTGATGTAGGAAGCAACCTGACAAGGATGGGGGAGGAGGCACTGGGAATTTAAAGAGAAGAAAGGTGTGAAAGTGCTGTCTTGGCGATCAGGAGCATGCGTGGACCAAGGCAGCAGACCTTGATTGCCGGGGCCCTTTGCGGGGCAGCCCAGCACAGGGCTCAGTGTGTGCCGGTTAGCAGTGCTGCCCCCTGGCGCTGGGCGGGGTGGGCAGTGCAGGGCGGCTCACAGCCCTCCCCCTGCGTGGGAGCCACGGAGCAGCCCTGAAAGAATCACACACTTACTATTGTGCGGGACGCCAGGGGAGGCCAGGGGTGGTGGCAGTGCAGAGGGGATCATGCGCCCCATTTCAGTGGGAAGTTCTGTAATTAATGTGAGCCTCTGTAATTATGAGCGCCTTCAGCAAGGTGCTCAGTGCTGTTTTGTCGATAGCTCGAGTTTGTGTTGTAGAAGTGATACACGCTATACCAAAAGAAATGAGAAAAATGTGAAAAAAAAATTCATAAATAAAAAAGTAAAGATCACCTGAAATTGACCTCCTCCCCTGACAAAGATAACCATGGTTAATTAACATTTAGATGTGTTTTTTTTTTAAAGGAAAGGTCTGGTCCCTGCCCTATGGGCCCTTGAGGTCTGACCTCCTACCCAAATGTGACTGACACCCTCATACCAAATGCAGCCAAGCAGCAGCATGTTAGGCTGGATGGGCCAAGAGCGGTGACCTCCCATTCCTGGGGGAAATGAGGCAGGGCAGCACGGAGGAGGTAGTCCGGGAATTGGATCTCAAAGACTGAGGCCCTGTGAGCTTCTCTTGCTGTCTTTTTTCCTCCCACTTCCCTTTGTTCAGTGCCTCTCTAGGAAAAGACCAGCTATCAGCCCCATCCCACATTGTGGCTGAGAGGGTGACACACTCTAGTTGAGGCAAGTGGAGGGGGGCCTACTCTGCATGAGGAGCAAAGCAGCAGAGCAGCCATAAGGCAGAACTCCTAAATGTGTGTCATTCCACAATAACCACTCCATTTGTGCAGTGCACAACCTGTGGGGACGTACATGGTAGTCACGTAAGGAGAATCCTTCCACCCCCCCTACTTTAACACATGGCCTGGTTCCCATACTGGAGCAGGGGCACTTGTTCCACCCTTCCTGGGTCTGTGCTGCCTTCCAGATAGCAGCGACAGTGAGCTGGAGCTGTCCACAGTGCGCCACCAGCCGGAGGGACTGGACCAGCTGCAGGCACAGACCAAGTTCACCAAGAAGGAGCTGCAGTCCCTCTACAGGGGCTTTAAGAACGTGAGTGCTACCCATCCCTCTGGGACAGGCCCTGACCTACCTTGCCCTCCTGTCCCAGTCTCCAGGAAGGAGGCACCCCGGCCCAAAGAGACCTTCTAGATACTTCTCCATGGCTCAGCAAATATCCCAGGTGCCTTTATGGGTCTTGGGTCTTGTGGGAGAGCTGTCTGGGGTTGGTCAGTTCCCCAAATCAGTATTCTGAAGGCACCGTCCTCCTTTCTATGTGTTCCCAATCCTGGCACAGGGGAGGAGCATATGGAGAGACTTACCACTTACCCCTCCTGCATCACCCTGCCCCATGGCCAGATTTTCCCCAGCTCAGGGGCTCAGTAGTGCCCAGCGGTATCTCAGGCAGCAGTATCCCTGGAGAGAGGAGAGAGGCCAGGCCTTGTGGAGTTTGGGTGTGGGGCTGGGGATGGCTGAGGTCACTGAAGGGTGACTTCCTGCTGCAGGAGTGTCCCACGGGCCTGGTGGATGAAGACACCTTCAAACTCATTTACTCCCAGTTCTTCCCTCAGGGAGGTGAGTCTAAGGCCAGGCCCCCTGGCTCTTCCCCAAATCCCTACCTCCCCGCTGTGGCAGCTCTACAAATAGTGGCTGTCACTTTTACAGGGAGGGGATCCTTGCTTCCACCCTTTTCGTGCCAGAGGCCTGGTGCTGCCTCTGTCCTGGTGGAAGGGTCGGGGACTCCAGCTCTGGAGGCAGTGGGAACCCACAGAGGGGCTGCCTGGGAGGGAGCCCCGACACACCCCAGCGCCCCCCCCCTTGCTCTCCCCAGATGCCACCACTTACGCACACTTCCTCTTCAACGCCTTCGACGCTGATGGGAACGGGGCCATCCGCTTTGAGGTAGGTCCCCAATGGCCTCTCCCACACCCCCCGCCCCTGCAGCCCTCCGGGGCGGATCTCCCTGCCCTGGTGCCTCTCTCGGGCCTTCTGGAGGCCCAGACATGATCCTGGGTGTGAATGGTCCCGTGCGTCCTCCAGAGGAGCGGACTGTGCTAGGCTGGCCCTGGGCCTCACTGTGAAGCTAGGGACATGGGATGTGGCCATCTGCTCCCCCCTTCTCACTCAGCCTTCTCTTCCCTTCCATCCCACCAAGCCGACAAGCTACCAAGGCACACTGAGGCCCTAGGAACCCAGTGTGAAACTGCCTTTGAAAAGGGGGAGCAAGGCTTCACTCAGGGGTCTGTGCTCCTGGCAGGATTTCCGGCCCCCAGCCCCAGAATTTAGCCCTTGCCCCAAGGCAGGGGTGCAGCCAGCCTGAGCGGGCGCGGCAAGTGAAGCCTGCTGGGCCCCCCTCCGATACCTGCCCCCCAGGAGGGCCTCGCCTGGGCTCCGTGGGGCCGGCGGGCGGGCTGGCCCCACCGTGGGCTCCACCTCGGCTGGCCACACGGGACCACTTGAGAGAGGCCCGGTCTGTGGAGCCCAGGCCCCTAAAAATAGCCGCAGGCGAGAAGCTGAAACCTCTTTGGAGAGGAGAACCTTGCCGAGAGCGCGGCCTGATCGATAACCACCCTGCTCGGCTTCCAGGGCCAAGGGCAGCTGACAGGAAAGCAGAGCAGCGAGCCGGCCGGGCTCAGGAAGCCCCTGGCCGCGCCGGGGTGGAATAATAACCCAGCGGTGAGGCCGCTCGGTGGGTTTTTGTGCGGCGGCCAGCCTGCACACTGCCGGGGGCGGGGAGGGGGCGGCGAGGCCACAGCCTGGTCCTGTGACCGCAGCACCCCCCTACCCCCCCGCCCCCCGGGCTGCAGGCTGGGGACTAGTGCCCGTGTCGGTCCAGTGTCGTCATCCTGTCTTCAGTGGCCCCGGCCTGCGGCAAAAACCCAAGCACCTCAAAGGCTGACTGGAAAAACCGATCGTCCTCCCCTGTGGCCAGGCTCTTGTGTACCCTTGAGGGGGCGGCTAAGGTTTCCGGAACCAAAGCGTGCGGAGGACTCCTGCGAGGGACCCAGCCGGGGCTCTGTGAGAGAGTATTTCTTGTTCAGAAATCAGCTGATGGGACAGCTCAGCAGGGTCCCCGTGCGCGGGGGGCATCGGGAGGGTCTCGGTCCCCCCTGTGGTCTCTGCTCTCCCTCCCCTGAGGGAGGGGCGTGGTGGTCCCCTGGCGGTGGGTCTTTGTGGGCTGTGCCGGCAGTGACTGAGTTGGGGGCCCTGGGGCCTTCTCAGAAGGGCAGGCATCTCCGGCATCATCCGGGGCCTTCCTCGGGCTTCTTTGCCATGAAGTCAGCTCCTCTGGTTCCATGATGCGTGTGTTTGTTTCTCTTCTGAGGACCTTCTTGACTTCAGCGTTCTGCTCTAGGAGAGCTTTTTCAGAAAGAGAGGAGGGCACGTGTGTCCCCAGGGGCCTTCCAGTCAGCAGGGCCCAATCCTGGATGCCCCACGGGTTAGGATCCCCAACTTTTCCGGCCGTCATCACACCGTCTGCTCCCCCGCTCTGGCCGAGGTCCTCCTCTGTACCCTACTAGAGGCCCTCGCATGCACTCAGGGGCGTCTCGGCGTGGGAGTGGAGGCCTGTGTCACCCAGCCACGGCCAGGCTGTGCCGCGGCTCCCCAGGCTCTGCTCCAGGAACACGACCCAGAGCAGGGGCTATGGAGGCAAGGGACTTCGTTTGCCTTGGAGTCAGGGGGTTACGGCTGGTGACACTCCCACATGAAACTGTGCTGTGTGGGGCCGGAAGCTTAGAACTACCGAGTGCTCGGACGTGTGCTAGCAAGGACACGGGGTCCTCTTTGGGTTTTGGAGGATGGGCCAAGTGGCGTCACAGGGGACATTCCCACTCATCTCTGGCCTGGTACCATCACCAGTGTTCTACCTGCACACTTAGGGACACGGAACAGAGACACTCCTCGGATGGTTGTGGCTGACTCCAAGGGCCGGGAGGCGGCAAGCAGGCCTGTAGCTGTGAAGACAAGATGGCGGCGGGGGAGGGATGGGGAGGGGTACAGGTGGCTCCCCCATGGCCCACATGAGAAGGGAGGCCCTGAGTGGGCCTCACCATTCTCTGCAGCCTCAGAGTGGGACTCCTCACCTTTGCCTCCCATTGGGAAAGCCTGTCGGATCCCAGGGACCTGATTTCGGGGACGCTAACTCATGCGGGAACTTCAGTGATGATTCTCCCAACTTAGGCGGGTAGGAACCATCACCTCTCTCTCCTTTAACATTTTCATTTTCTTTAAAAAAAAAAAAAAACAAAAAACATTTTCATTTTCTTCACTGACACACGCCCGACAGACTTTACGAGCCCAGTAGAGTGACAGGCTGTGCTTTGGAAGAGCAGCCGGGAGGCACCCACCCACACCCCCAAAGAGGCTGCCACCTTCCACTTACCCCATTGCCGCCATTGGCCCCCGTGTCCCCAGTAGCACACATGGTGCCCCTTCCTGGCTGCCCGGTTCTAGACTACTGGCCCTCTGCTGTGGGGGGCGAGGAGCTGGGTCGCCCAAAGGCGCACACCTTTCCCATATCCTCTGGCTTTCCAGAACGATAGGATTCATGTGAGACAAGGCCTGTGGTTTACTCTGATGGTGTGAATTTGGTGCCCAGCTGATCCTTCCGGTGAACTGACTACATTTCCCTTTCCTGCACACATTCTTACTTTGCCGCCAGTTAACAGTGGTCCTGATCATTGAGTTGACCGAGGCCTGTGATCTCATCATTAATTCAACCCCAGGCCATTCTCCAGTCGCCTGGGTGGGCATCTCCCTGGGGAGATGTTTGTTCTGTTTGGTTATGTTTTTCTCTCTGGAAGCTTGTAGGATCCTCTTTTTGCACCTGGTGACTGCAGGCAACATGGGGGGCCGTTTCTGTGCGCTGTGCTTGGCCTTGGCAGGACCTGGACGCTCCCAGCCTTCCATTCTGGGAAGTCCTTCCTTGCTTCTCTGGGCTGCTTTCCTCCATCTCCTCCAGTTCTTCCAGGACTTCTTGGTGCACGATCAGTGGTTCCTCTGGAGTGGACCTTTCTTGTGTCCTCTTTTCTCTTTTCCAGCTTTTTCCTTTTCCCACGGTGTTATGGAAGATTCCCCACGTTCTTCCAAACCTCTTCTGAGCCTGTCATTTTGCTTCCTTATTTTTAATTCCCAAGAGCTCTTTCTTGTTCTCAATTACTCCCATTTTGTAGCCTCCTATTCTTATTTCCAACTAGAAATTGGAAATTTCGAATACTAGGGTATTAGAATACTAGGGTATTAGAATTAGGAAATTTCCTAATACTAGGGTATTAGAAAATTTCTAACACCCTCCTATTCTACTTGTAGTCATTTTTGTTAAGATTTTTTCCTCCTGGAATAAGTTTTGTTTCTTCCAGATTGCTTCCCTGTTTCCCTTAGCCTTTCCCAGGTACAGGCCTCCTCAGATCCAGACTGATATTTGAGGGGCAGCTCAACCCCTTGATGCACGGCCCAGCCCCCTGCAGTCCATCATCCTCCATTCCGTGTTCCAGGACAGCCCGGCTCTGTTCCTTTCTTTCAGAAGAACCTGCGAGGGCCCCGTGGGGCAGGGACGGCTCACCCTGCAAGCCTTCCAGGAAATGGAAGAAAGGGCTTGCTTTCCACCAACTGTTAGAGCAGTTGGAATTTTCCCCCGGAAGCCACTAGAGCATTCATGTAACATTATAATAAATTATCTGCACACCTCAGAAATGATTGCCCCACATGGACGTGCTGTGACCCCAGAGCTGAGTCCTGTTAGTTTAGCTTTTAAGCTGTAAGTTTTCAAGCACCTTGATCTGCAGACCCTTGATGAACTAAAAGTGGAGCACACGCCTTTATTAAAAGAGCACCCTGGGTCTCTTCTATCCATGCTCAGGCGTTAAATGGGTCTAAGACACCATGTATTTGAATATCTGTATTTGAGAAGATCAGTACCAGCCACCGTGCCATCTCCGCTGCACGCACACGCACACGCACACACTCACGCCGTCTTGACCTATGGACACCTTCTGCCTGCGCTATATGAAGGCTTCTCACCTACGGGGGTGTGAGGCCACATAGCAACATGGAAATGAAATCTGGGCTTTGGGTTGTCCCTCCACACCGCCCCCCTCCCTCCATAGGACTTTGTGGTAGGCCTCTCCATCCTCCTTCGAGGAACGGTCCACGAGAAGCTCAAGTGGGCCTTTAACCTCTACGACATCAACAAGGACGGCTACATCACCAAAGAGGTACAGGGTGGTGGGGAGCCCCTCTCCCTTGAGGCTTCGCCACACTCCCAGCCTCTCTCCTCCACTCCCCTGCAGCCCTGTTGGCCCCGTATCCCTTTCCTGTTCAGAGATGTGGCTCTCAGCCCCGCCCTGGAGGTGACAGCAGCCAGGGGGCTCCCCTCCTCTCCAGGCTCTTGGTCCCAGATGCCTGGGTGCAGGGGGCACGGGGCTTGTCCTGTGCCCCTCCCCACACAGCTCCATCTAATTCAACAAAGATTCTCAGGTCTTTCTTTCCCATGGGGAGGTCCTGAGGGAGACACAAGTGGGAGGCTGGGGACAGAGGGTAGGAGGAGCTGGGCTTGGCTCCCACCAGTCAAGGAGGCAGTGTGGTTCCTTCAGGCAGGCGGGGGCCCTCGCCATATTGGCCTATAGTCTGGTTTTGTTTGGCCCAAACATTTTCTTGTATATGAAAGAGTCACTACAGTTTCAGATTTTGGAGATGGCGCATCAAAATCTAGCTCCGGCTTCTGGAGAGTCAGAGGCTCGTGCTGGGTACACTAGATGGGGGTCAGCCCGTCTCCGTCCAGCTGGGGCTCCCCTCCTGCCCCCTCCCCCCTCGGAGGCAGCCCCTCCCCCGGGCCCTGGTACCTCCCTACATCCTCGCAGCCGGGCTCATGCCAGCCCCGCCGGCCCCCCTCCAGGAGATGCTGGCCATTATGAAGTCCATCTATGACATGATGGGGCGCCACACGTACCCTATCCTGCGGGAGGACGCACCCCTGGAGCACGTGGAGAGGTTCTTCCAGGTGAGAGCTCTAGCCCCAGACCTAAGGGGAAGGACAGATGGGGGAGGGATGGGCCCCCCTCTTAGGACAACCCTGGACAGGCCATTCCCCCTCTCTTAGCCCGCCTCCCTCCCATGAGGAGGTTAACCCTGCATCCCCCACCGGGCCGGTTGTCAGGATCTTGGGGAGCAAATTAAAACATCACCCCCACTCCCCAACCCACCGGGCCTCCTCTTGGGACACACCAGGGCCCACGGATTCCAGGGCAGTTGACACCCCAGGCCAGTGTTCTGGTGCCTTCCAAGAGCAGTCTCAGCCCCTCCAGAAAAACCATGCAGGAGGAGTGGGGTTGGGGTGACCTTGCTCTGTGTCCATGGGGACGAAAGGGGCTGAAGTTTCCACCTCCCATTTGCTGGCAGCCCGTCCTGTGCCTCAGTTGTTCTGTCCGCCCTGGCTGCCCACCGGGGAGGTGAGGGGGTCAGAGGGGCGTGGGGATGCACTTTGGGAAGCGTAAGCTGAGAAGGCTGCTGGGATGTGGCTGGGTGTGAGGAGCAGGCCGGGGAGGTGCCGGAGAGGTCAGCTGTGCCACGGAGGTAGCCAGGGAGGACCCTTCCCATGGCCTGGATCCAGCGTGGAAGACAGAAGGGACAGGTTGGGATGGAGGGGACTCACACCCTCACTGAGGCCATGGCTTGGGTTACAGAAAATGGACCGGAATCAGGATGGGGTGGTGACCATTGATGAGTTCCTGGAGACCTGTCAGAAGGTAGGTGGCATCAAGAGTCGAGGACACCCAGGGTCCTGCCCCTGCCAGCCCCCGAGCCCCTCCCGAACTCCAGACTCCATGTTCCCACTTTGGTCTGAGCCCATCCCGTGGCCACCCGCTCCTGCCAGCCCACAGCCCATGGGCTCACCATCCCTCAGACTGCCCCATAGGGCCTCACATCAGGGGCAAATGGGGGCCAACAGTAGGACGGTTGGGCCCCGGGGCCCGTTAGCATGGGGTCACGCTGTAAGAAAGGTGCCTGGAGCCTCCCCTGGCCTTGCTGTTGACCTTTGTCTTCAGAGCACCTTGGGGGCTGTGACATCTGCCTCCCTTGCCTCAGTCCGGAGAGGCCTCTGGCCTCCATCTGAGTGCAGCCGGGGAAGTCTGTCCATCTGTGAGTCTGCAGCCCCTGGAGGCGCTTGCAGTCGGGCTCCAGGGCTAAAGAGAGGCTGGGCCCGACCAACTGCCCAGGGAGACAGACAGAGTGGTCCCTGCAGGGCTCCAAGTCCCTGGGAGGAATCCGCTCAAGGTAGGACCCGTGTGCGCACTGCCCATGCCTGCCACCCACCCGGGGTCTGACCAGGCCCCTCCTCCTCCTCTCTCCACACAGGATGAGAACATCATGAGCTCCATGCAGCTGTTTGAGAACGTCATCTAGGCCGTGGCGGGGGGGAGGGGTCCTTGGGTGGCCACTGCCACCTCTGCCCCCAAAGAAATCTCAGTCTTGCCGGGAGCAGCTTCCATGAGAAACTTTTTTCTAATATATTTGCAAAAAGTGAACAGTTTGCTCTAGACACACACACACACACACACACACACACACACACACACAGCCCATTCCTCTGGGCTGGGAGAGGGGATGCAGAGATCGGGGAGGGGCTGAGTCTGCCTGGGAGCCAGATGCAGGTGACGAGAGCCATACCGCCCAGGGCCCGCCCCTGTTCAGGCCAGTGCGGTCGGGCCACCCCTGGAGTGGGCGCTGAGCGAGCCGTGTCTGCAGGCTGCTGGCCGCGGGGTGCTGTCGGGAAACGGGAAAGCACTCCAGGTCCCCTACAGAAGAGGGTCCGGTCTCCAAAAGAAAAGCCCCTCTGGTGTGAGTCCCCTCGCCCCTCCCTCCCATCACCCTTCTTTCCCACCATTCATGGGCCAGGTCGTGGGGGCTACTCTGGCCTCCTTGTCCCCCAGCCACTCCCCTGCCCACCGATTGCGCTCCCAGAATGCTCGTCACCGCAGGACACTGGCGAGGCAGTGGGGTCAAGAGAGTTGGGACAGAGAAAGAGGTAGGAATGGAGATGGTCTGCTGTTTCCTGGAAACACTTCCCAGGATGCCTGTCACTCCTCCGGCCAGCTCCAGTGGTAAGGGGCCACTGGACTCTCTTCTCTCCATCCTGGGAAGGGGGCCTCTCAAGCTCAGGGATTGGGTTTCTTGGTGCAGAATCTTAGTCCACTGCAATGGAGGAAGCCTTCCCTTGCCCCAGTCCCAGCCCAGTGGGAATGACGTGGGTGGCACGAGAGTGTTCAACCCCAAGGCCATAACCGGTCCTAAGAAGAGGTAACAAGGATGGGGGACTGGCAGCCGGGGAGCCCAGGTGGCAGAGCAGGCTGGAGAAGGGGATTCTCCTTCCTTTCTTGTCTGTGCCCATGTCCCTTGGCCCCCGGCTTTGATGAGCCCCCCCACTACCACTTCCTGGTTAGGGTCCTAAAGCTATGTGGCCATCCCTCTCTCCACAGGCTCCCCCCAGCCCACACAAAAAGCACAAGCACCCAGAGCAGCTCAGGTCGCAGCCCCCAGAGGGTGCCGAGGACACTCTGATTTTCCAAGATCAGGCCGTCCTAGTGGGCTGAGGCCTGGGTCATGGCGGCCCCAATCAGGTAGCTCTGGAGAAGCAGCATGGGGGTCCGTTCTGTGCCTCAGAGCCATGCGGCCTCAAAGCCCAGCCCCAGCCCAGCCCGGCTCACCAACATTCAAAAGCACAAATCGTAGGGACTGTCCTCGTCTGGGGATGGAGGCTCCTGTCAGCCTGAAGGCCGAGCCAAGAGTGAGGGCTGAGGGGCCTGAGGCCGAGTGGGAGGTCAGCAGAAACCTCCAGGAAAGAGAGAGGGGCTGCGCTCCTCTGGGCGTCCCCAAGAAGGAAC
>JAQQSY010002069.1:0-13938 GCA_028646535.1 Procyon lotor
CCATTAGAGACTGTGAACTCCAAGAAAACAAACTGAGGGTTTGGCGGGGGGATGGGTTGGCCTAGTGATGGGTATTAAGGAGGGCAGGTATTGCATGGAGCACCAGGTGTGATTCACAAACAGTGTAATCTTGGAACACTGCATTAAAAACTAATGACGTACTGTATGATGACTAACATAACATAATAAAATAGTAATAAATAAAAGAAAGATGAGTGTATTTTTTCTTTTTTAAATAAAAGACAAGAGCTTTAGAGGTGCCTGGGTGGCTCAATGGGTTAAAGCCTCTGCCTTTGGCTTGGGTCATGATCTCAGGGTCCTGGGATCGAGCCCCACATAGGGCTCTCTGCTCAGCAGGGAGCCTGCTTCTCCCTCTCTCTCTGCCTGCCTCTCTGCCCACTTGTGATCTCTCTCTCTCTGTCAAATAAATAAATAAAATCTCAAAAAAAAATAGGATCTTTAACTGATGATTATCAATATTCATAATTTAATATTTCTACATACGAAGTGGCAGAGATTTAATAGGATTAATTAGTATTTATATTAATTTGAAAATTCAACAAAAAGACAAATCTGCAAAGGATGTAAACAATTCATAATGATATAAAATGACAAAAAAGGAAGTTCATCCTACTAAAAAACTAAATAAGAGCAAATTATAACAACAAAGAAATAACACTTTAGCTTATTTATTGGAAAACAGAAAATTGTATATTCAGTATTGACAAAATGCCAAAGAATTGGGCATTTGAAGACACTGCTGGAAGGATTCTAATGGATATTGATTAGCACTTTGAAAGTAGAATCTTACCACTAATCATAGTTGAGTGTGCAATTTAAATTTTAGTTTTAAATTATCAAAACAATCCAATGTGCACACAAAAATCAAAAATAATTTCTAACATAATAATATAATACAGTAATAAACATTTATAACCATTTTAAGTTTCTAATGATACAGAAAGAAGATCACAATTCATTCTCAGTTTTGAAAAAATATATTTGTTAAAAAATACATAGAAGACATGAAGTAATAATGCCAATAATAAGGAATAACTGTTGGGTGCCTGGGTGGCTCAGTGGGTTAAAGCCTCTGCCTTCAGCTCAGGTCATGATCTCAGGGTCCTGGGATTGAGCCCCGCATCGGGCTCTCTGCTCAGCAGGGAGCCTGCTTTCCCATCTCTCTGCCTGCCTCTCTGCCTACTTGTAATCTCTCTCCTCTCTGTCAAATAAATAAATTTAAAAAATAAGGAATAACTGTTATATTTGTGGTGAGATCACAATTGTTTCATTTTTATTTTCTTTTAAATGTTTGGAAAAATATCTTTTACCAATAAGTTTTTTCCTTAGTATACAAGATAGGTAGAGCAAAAAACCAGGCTCTTCAGAATAAAAAGTTTGAGCATATGATATAAATCTAAGCATTGTTAGCAACTTAGATTCCTGAAGAAAAAGTATGTATTTCTAAAGCTTGCATTGTTATATTCATTTGCACAATGTGCTTTTTACAAGTGGTGGAGAAGAAATAATGTATACTCTTCCCAGCCTAAATCTCTAAGCACAGTGAAAAATCCACTGAGCAAGGAGGCAGGACAGTGCTTTGCCTGCAAACCTAGTGGTGGTTCGAAGATTGTATAAGCTCCCACAAGGCACTTAGCCTTATGGGACCTTAACTGTCTGATCAGGAGAAGTGCGTAATCACATTAGCCTCATTGCTGTATTGCATGTAATTCTGTGCAAATATTTAAGGCATTATGCAAATATAAAAATCTGTTATCATCATCTCTGAAAATGTACTGAGCAAGTTAGCTGGTATTTTTGTTGACACAAGCAACTGTATACCACCTCAGTGGTCTTCAAATCCTTCTTGAAGTTGAATCTTTGCTTGTGAGAAGTTTTGTCTTTATTCATTACTTTTAACCTACAAACAATGCTTTTTTTTTTTGTTTCTGTGCAAATAATAACTTGAAATACAGGAAACAAAAGGAAGTACTGTAGGCTAAATAAACCCAAAACTATGAATATTACCTTCTATAGCAAAGAGGGCTTTGCTGGTGTGATTAAGTTAAGGATTTTGAGATGGGAAGATTATCCTGGATTATCCAGGTGGGTGGGATGTAATCACAAGCGTTCGTGTGGGAGGGAATGAAAAGAGCAGAGATGGTAAGAGAAACAGCTATAGAATCAGGTGGTTGGAATAATGCAAAAAGGTAGTCACCAGTCAAGGAACACAGGTGGCTACCAGATGCTAAAACAGCCAAGGCTGTTCTCTAGAGCCTACGCAAGGAACCATCTTGCCTTTCTCACCTTGACTTTAGCCAAGTGAAACTGTTTTAAGATTTCTGTCCTCCAAAACTGTAAGAGAACATAGGTCTGTTCTGTTTCAAGCAACTAAGTTTGTAGTCCTTTATTACAGCAGCCATAGGATACTAATACAGGAAAGAAGGGAAGGTGGGACAGAGGGAAGGAGGGAAGAAAGAAGAAAGGAAAAAGGAACATCGTTAAGGTAGCCTCTAATCTAAGAATAATGTAGACAAACCAGCAAAAAACAATTCCATGAACTTTCTGGCCTCGGACCACAGGGGTTACACTGTAAATATCAGCTTACATTTAAAATAATTTTGTGTGCTATTTTAGATTGTTTATATCTCTATAGGAGAAGAGATGGTCAAGCCTATTTTATGTTTTTTAAAAAAAGTTCAAACTCTTGCTTGATGAAGTGGTTTCTATGGAAACAGCCTTCAAAATCTAATATAAGGGAAAAAGAAAATATTTTCAGAGAGCAAATTAAAATGAATTCCAGTAGACTTTAAAATGGTTTAAAATTCAAATGTCAATTTTAGCACATGGGAAATATTTAAATAAAATTTGTTCCATAGAGATTTTTATTTTATATTTATTGGCCTATAATGAAAAAGCATGATTTTTCAACCAAAGCAATGTGTACTGTGTCTCTGGGTTATTTGGCCAAGATATATATTTCGTATTTATTAGATTTTACTAGTTTTCATGAATACTAATGCTAGTTTTAGCTATATTATCTCCTGCTCTTTTCTCTTTTTTGCTATTAGTACTCACTCAAAGTGGTTTTGATTTTAGCAAGTTTGCTATGCAAGTATATAAAAGCCTTATTAGCACAATGATTTGCACACTCAAAATCAGAACTCTGTAGCGTAAAAACCTCTTCTTTTATTACTTTGAAAATATTTGAAGGAATTTTTCTTTGTCTTTCCCTCAAGAAGTCCTCCTACCCCAAAATACTGTTCACTCCCAAGGTTTCTATAATTCTGACATCACTAAGGCAAAGACTATTTTTGCACGAATCCTTTTAAAGCAATAGATTTACTGGCATTATTGTAGAGTAGGTTGAATGTTGTGTAGCGTGGCACCAAATGAAAATGGTTCCTAGCTACTAGATAAAGATAAAATATCTGCAACCCAGTACACTGATCCCATAATTGGAATAACTTAATTAAAAGCTTGTTGAGCTCCTTATCTCTGATAACCTGTGTAGTAGTATGCAATATCTTTTCTTTTTTAGAATGGAAAGGCAAATTCTGGTCTAAAATCAGTCTAGAATAATTTTATCTTAATCTTTTTCAGTAATTTATTTTTCTCAATTGAATCCTTCACACAAGTATTAATGACAAGATTTCACAGCCCTGTGATATATCTAGGGGGTCTTTCTCTTTCTATGCATAGATCATTATCATCTCACCATAGCTATCTTTTTTGCATTTAATTCTGTGTCAAACACTCTGCCTCAGGATTTACATGCATAAATTTTCAACAGGTAAGTTTATTTTTTTAATCTTATTTTACAATTAAAAAAAATGGAGATTCAAGGGCATTTATCAGCACATCCAAGATTACATGGTTAATAAGTAAGAGAAAGCCTGTCTGATGAGAGTAAATTTTCTTCAGCTTCTGAGCCCCGTAGTTTGTATTGGCACCTGATATGTAGACAGAGGAAAAGGCAGCATGATGCAGCAGAGAGACCACAGAGAAGGGGAAAGAGCAACACAGATGAAGAAGGAGCCCTCCAGCACTATTCCCTGAGACAGCTAAAGGGGTGTGCCCAGGGCAGAGGGTTAGCAGCAGAGATTTACTATGCAACCAAGTCTATTTGTTTTCTTTTCTTTTTTTTTTTTTTAAAGATTTTATTTATTTATTTGTCAGCACAAGCAGAGGGAGCAACAGGCAGAGAGTGAAGCAGGCTCCTCACTGAGCAAGGAACCCAACACAGGACTCGTTCCCAAGACCTTGAGATCATGACCTGAGCCGAAGGCGGAGGCTTAACCAACTGAGCCACCCAGGTGTCCCTATTTCTTTTATTTCTGTTCTTAAACCTACAAGTACCAAATGCTAGTGTAATTAAAAACAAATCCTTATTTCAAGATATGTTCTAGGGCTCCTTAATATATTTATTCATTAGCACTTCAGAAACAATGATTTGGGGAGAAAATTGCATAGACTGTTTTGTTAAATGACTCGAGGATTGGAAATGTGGAGATGGGGAAATGGTCTGTGTTATTTTGTTACTTCATGGTTGTAATAGTAGGTCTGTTGTTTGGGAAGTACAATTCAGCTTTACTTAAATGGATTATGTATGTACAATGTAACTGACCACACATTTTTAACAAATACTCTACAACTCTTATAGTAATTTTTAAATGCATAATTGGCATAAGCAGCCCATTAAATTTACACTATAAAATTATCCAAAGATGAAAGCAATAGCATCAACACAAACACAGGCACACATATACACACACGCAAAAGTCTCCCTTACCTCAATTATAAAAGTTATGCTAGGAGAATTGTTGATACAACACCAAATAAAGTTAAACAATTCCCCTATTTTCCCAATGCAAGTGTAATGACTATGACATATACAAGAAATTGTACTCTGCAAGCATGCTGAGATATATAAATCATTGCATTGTCTCTAAAGCATTACATTGTAAACGGGACAGAAAGAAATACTGCCTGATACTCGTCTGGTGCTGAATGTAACAAAGGTCATAAGAAACGTGTAAATAAAATCTGCAGTGGCCTCAAGAAACAGGCATATAAACCCAAAACTTCAATACAAAGAAGATTGAATATATCAAAACATATAAACCTTAAGTTCAGGTTTCTTGATTTCCGAAACTATTAATCCTGATTTCCAAAACTATCAATCTTATGATTAGAATCCAGATTTTCCTGAGTTTGGAAAAAATATGCAAGCTTCGCTATAGACTTCCCCACAAACAGCCAAAAACCATGACAATTTTTTTCAAGCCTCCCACCAATGCAGCCCAAACTCCTGTTCCCAAAAGGTCTGGGCAAAAGCCCTGTTGTAATTGCAGGAATGCAGCATAGCAGGGGTCTGTGGCCCCTAAAGCTATTTTAACCCCACAGTTCAGAACTCAGGGACACTGTGCTACCATTTTAGGTCACTTGAAAGGAAGGCACTCTCTGCAGCCTTAAAACCTTAAAAGAATTCATCAGATAACCAGACCTTCAAATGAACCTCTAAGCCCGTGAGTAAATGAGCTACATCTTAAAGAGCCCAGATCATTTCGTGATATACACTAGATCTTATTTGAAGTTAAAGGATTAGTCAGCTGTTACAATGTTACTATGGCTCAAAAATGCCGAAGAAGTAACATTTTAGTAGCTTATAAATGCTGATAAAAAGGTAGTGTTTCTTACAAACTGTACATGTATTTTTTCCTAAACTAAGCCACAATTAGAAAAAAGATACCTTGCTGTTGACCTAAGATAGTCTGCTCTTCAAATATCTGGACCATCTTTTATTTTATTAAGAAAACCTGAACTAGGGAAATAAAGGATTTGTTTGTTTGTTTGTTTGTTTCATAAAAGATAATGCTAAGATCATCCACGATGAAATTCACTTGATTTTTAAATTATCTTTTTTGTTTTTAAGTATAATTACTACTGCTTTGTCAAAATAATCTTTTAATTATACTGTAGTAAACTGGGATTATAAAAATATAAATTGTATATAGTGTAAGTACATATTAAAAATACTTTATGTTGATTTTGAATAAAGTAGGTAAACAAAACAATTCCTTACAAGCAGAAATGTGTTTCTAAAATACTGCATTTGCACATGCTCAGAATAATTTTGAATTCATTTTGATTAGAGCAAACTGCTTATTCTCAAGATGTTGACAGACTTTAAAGATTTCCACTTTAGTGGTTTACTGTGACATCAATGTTACATTACATTTCATGCAAAAATCTGTTTCCTTAGCAACAGGAAGCAAACTGCTCATTTCAAGAAAACCAATAGAAAAAAATTTTTTGTTTAATGTTAAATACTGTAGCTTAATATGGTTAACTATACCCATATAGAATATAGTGGTAAATTAAAAATATTTTAAATCCTTCATAAACAAAATGTGACCTACTGTACTATATCAATAAAAAATATGCAAGATCTTATTTTAGGGTACAAAATCAAATGTGTTTCCATAAATACAGAACATAAAAGAACAAGCATATTATCAATGAAACTGACCCTATCTTTGTGTCCTTGAGCAAGAAGGTCATCTTACAATTTTGAGACTTTAGTTTTAGCTCTGTAAAATAAATGGCATGTATTAGATTGCATCCAATGTTCTTATAGCTGTAACAGTCTATGTTTTTATGATTTACAACTCTCAGGTTGATTGGTGAAGACTTGACCTGACCTGCTTTCTGTAGATAACATATAATGCATCCCACTAGCCTATAAAACAAATGTGAACATAATCATTACATTCCGCTAAGGTAGAGAGGCAGAGCTAGTATCTACTTAGATATTTTCTAGTATTTTGCATAATGACCAGGGAGTTAGGGGTTGATGAGAGAAGACAACATGGAATAGTATACATATTCCATCTTGGAAAATGTTGATGCGCACGAATTGAGCCAAGCATCAAATCTGATACATTTCTGAGTTCCCAAAGAGGCTCCCCGGTGTTTGGTACTGTTATGAGCATATGGAAATTCTGGGGATCTTATAAGATCTCCCTTCCTCTTGTATTTTACCCTAAAAGAGGTGAAGAGAAATGGGGTCATATGTCTTTGCATTTCTTATTTTGATTGTGTTCTTCTGCTTCTTTCAATCTTTGGTTAATGTTTATACATTTTTCATATTCTATAAAAGATCTAACTGGGGCTGCCTTGATTGGAAGGGACCCCTCCCTCTTTTGGATAGCAGCTACTCTTTTAGGACTTGGCCTCTTTAGTAGCAATAAACAATCATCCCCATCCCACCCATCCAACCCACAAATAGGAGATTGACCAAAGAAAAATTAAGCTGGCACACCATGCAAAACAATCATCATCTTGTACACTATGTACATTTAAGAAACTATCTGAGTTATGTCATCATATCTAAATTCAATATGAAGCAGTTGATGAAAAGAAATATAAAATGATTTGACAAATAGACAAATTGTTATAATGTCCTTAGGAAAATCATTCTAGAAAAGCTGGCATGCAATATTAGTCTTAGGGGGTTATCAAATAAAAATGTGGTTGTGTATCGCAAAATGAAAAAATGTAGGCTATTATAATACTACAGATAAATGAAAGGCAAGAAAACAATAACAGTAATAGCATAGATTTTGAATCTTCTCCAAATAGAATTCAGCAATATATAGAAAGAATTGTACATCATGACCAAGTGGGACTTATTCCAAAGATATAAAGCAGGTTCAATTTTTTTTATTGAGGTAAAATTGACATATAATATGTTAACCTCAGGTATACAACATAATGATTCAATATTAGTATATATTGCAAAATTACCACCAAAATATAGCTAATTAATATCTGTCACCATACATAGTTACAAGTTTTTTCTTGTGATGAGAACTTTTAAGCTCTACTGTCATAGAACTTTCAAATAGGCAGTACAATATTATCAACCACAGTCACAATTATTAACTATAGTCAGTACTAGGCAGGATCAATTTTTGAAAATCAACCATGGCAATCCATCATATAAACAGGCTAAAGAAGGAGGATTACATGATTATTTCAACTGATACAGGAAAAAAAGTTAACAAAATTGAACACCTATTCATGTCAAAAATTCTTAAAAGAATTGAAAGAGAGGGGAATTTTCCTCAACATGATAAAGAGTATCTACAAAAAGCCTACAGCTAACTTGCTTCTTGATGGTGAAAGGCTAAATACTTTTCCACTTCTATTGGCAACAAGGCAAGAATGTCTGATCAAACCAACTCACTGAACACAGTTTTGGAAGTCCTAGTCAATGAAATCTAGGGAATGAAAGGAAGTAAAATTCATATGATTTTCAAAGAAAAAAAAAACCCCTATTTGTTAAGTGACTTAATTGCTTACAAAGAAAACTGCAAATAGTCCAAACAATATATTACTAGAACTAATCAGTGAGTTCATCAAAGTCACAGGATACAAGATAAGTATATAAAAATCAATTGTATTTCAGTGATCTAGCAATGAAAATGCAGACACCAAAATCAGACTAAGACAAAATACCTATGATTTCATTTACATGTGGAATCTAAAAAAACCAAAACAAATTAATGAACAAATACACAAAAAAACAGAGTCAGACCTTTAAATACAGAAAATGAACTGATGGTTGCTCTAGGGAAGGGGTTAGGGGAATGAAGCAAAATGGATGAAGGGGAGTGGGAAACACAGATTTCCACAAAAATCACGGGGAAAAAAGGCACAGCACAGGGAATATAGTGATATTAGTAATGGTGTTGTATGGTGACAGATGATAACTACACTTGTGGGGAGTAGAGAAAAACTAATAGACATGTTGAATCACCATGTTGCATACGTGAAACTAATGTAACATTGTGTGTCAAAACTATATACAAATAAAGAAATTTTAAATACCATTTTGCATCTGCTAAAAAATATTATATCTAAAAGGAAATGTAATAAATCAAGAGCGGGATTTATATGCTGAAAACTACAAAATGCTAAAGAAAGAAATCCCAGATCTAAATAAATATGGACCCATAACATATTTATGAATTAGAAAATACAAGAAAGCAAAGATATCAATTTTCTTCAAATTGATGTTTAAGTTTTAATATAATTGCTATTAAAATTCCAGCAAGATTTATGGTAGGTATAGACAAGATTTTTAAAAAATTTATGTGGGAAGCCAATTAAACTAGAGTAACAAATAATTTTGAAGAAGAAAAATAAAATGATAGCGAGTGCATAGGCTGTCTGATTTCAAGGCTTATCAGGTAGCTGAAGTAATCAAGATTATGTGGTATTGGTGAGGGCACAGAAACATAGATAAATGGAACAGAATAAAGAATTCAGAAATAGATTCACACAAATATACAGATTGTTATGCGGTTTTCAGTAATATTTTTTTATTTTAGAAAAATTTCAGCTTTACAGCAAAATTGAAAAGATAGTACAAAAAATTCTCATATACCTCACACTCCATTCCCCTGTTATTAACATCTTACATTATTATGGTACATTTGTTACAATTAAGCAACCAATATGATACATTATTGTTAACTAAAGCTCATAGTATAATCAGATTCTTAGTTTTACATAATGTTTTCTATTCTAGGATCCTAATAAGGATACAATATTACATTTAATAATTATGTATTCTTAGACTTCTCTTGCCTACGACAGTTTCTTAGACTTCCATGGTTTTTGATAACTTTAGTAGATTTGGAAGTACAGGTCAGTTATTTTGTAGGACGTCTCCCAATTGGACTTAAATGATCTTTTGCTCACAATTGTATAAGAGTTCAATGTTTTGGGGAGGAAGATCAAAGAGGCAAAATACCATTTTCATCAGATCTTATCAAGAGTATATAGGGTTAATATGATTTAACACTGTAAATATTAACTTGGCTCATCTGGCTGGGAAATTGATTCTCAGTTTCCTCTACTATAAAGTTACCCTTTTTATTCTTATTTTCATGCTTTATTATTTAGAAAGAAGTTACCATGTGCAGCCCACACTTAATAATTGGGGAGTTATACTCTCCTTTTTTGAGAGTGGAATATCTACATAAATCACTTAGAATGCATGGATTTATGTTTTCTACTGTACCTATTTAGCTATTCAGTCATTTATTTATAACAGAATAGACTCAGATATTTCCTCTTTACTTTAGATTATAATCCAGTATGAATTTATTTATCCTGTTTCCCAAATTGCTCTAAAATTTTCCATTGTAAGCTATTTTAGTTGACCATCTTGTCACTTTGATATACCCCAATCACTGTAAATTTTTTTATTGTTTTTGAGCATTTCTTTACATTCTAGCACTTTGAGATGCTCCAGACTCATTGTATATTTCCTATTGTATTAAACTATAGTCAACCACTTCTCCATAGAACCGCTTTTGTTGGAGAATGGTATTAGAAACCAAAATGTGTTTGTTGAGTGTGCTTGTTGCTAACTGGTGTACCATTTTTCCTAGGTCCTCTCAGGTGATGTAGTAAGAAAATGCATGCATATATATATAACCTATGTATATACACATATGTATAAATAGTTCTATATGTAACCATCTGCATCTGTATTAACTAAACTTGTGTTCATACTTAATGTTCAAACTTGAATTAATTACCACATGGATTCTAGATTCTCACCCTTGCTTATTTATAACCTCTTACTACAAGAGTGAGAAACTTGGCTTCCATCATCTGCCATCCATTCACATAATTATTCCATTACAGGATACAGGTATGGAAGTATCAAAGTTGTTAACCTGCAACTCTATGGGAAACACTTTCATCGACGATAGCATTTATGTAGTTTATTTTGTTTTTAGTTTTACAAGCTCCACTGATTTTCAGTTATTTTTCCACCTACCCCCTACAATAAGGCAATTTCATACACTGGGAATACAGTTGGATTGTTTCCCAACATTCTGAATTCTATTCTGAATCTCCACATCTCCTTTATTTATTCCTTTGACAATCTCCCTTTCTTTATCTAGACTGAAGTTTTTGAACAATATCATTTTCTAACTTCCTGAAGAGTTTGATATTTCTTCCAGGACAGATCTGTTGAAAATGAATTCTCTCAGTTTTCCTTTGCTTAAGAAAGTTTGTATTCCTCCTTCACTTCTGAAGGATAATTTCACAAGATATAGAATGCTAGTTTGGTGGAATTTTTTTTCAGCACTTCAAATATTTCATCCCACTATCTTCTTGCTTGCACTGTTTATGAGTAAAAGTACATTGTAAATCCCTTTACCGATCCCCTATAGGTAAGGTGCAGCTTTCCCTTTGTCTTCTTTCAAGATTTTCTCTTTGTTTTTGTTTTTAAATTTGAATACCTGGTATTCAAATCTATATCTATGTTAGGAGTATTGTTAACATTTATTGTTATTATTATTGTTATTATTTATCTGCTTGGTTTTATATGAGCTTCCTATGTCTGCAGTTTGGTATCTGTTATTAATTTAGAAAATTCTTAGCCATTATTGCCTCAAATATTTTTTCAACTCTTTTATTTCTTCTCTTGTCGTATTACAATTATACATATTTTACACATTTTGAAATCATGCATGATCTTGGATGCTCTGTCCTGTGTTTTTTTGTTCGTTTTTATTTTTTTTTTAATTTTTAAAAAAGTTTTTTTTTTTAATTTATTTGACAGAGGGAAAGAGAGATCACAGGCAGGCAGAGAGGCAGGCAGAGAGAGGGGGGGAAGCAGGCTCCCTTCTGAGCTTCTAGCCCCATGCAGGCCTCAATCTCAGGACCAGGAGATCATGACCTGAGCTGAAGGCAGTGGCTTTAACCCACTGAGCCACCCTGGTGCCCCTGTTTGTGTTTATAATTTTACTCTTGCATTTCAGTTTGAGGAGTTTCTACATACCTTCAAACTCACTATTCTTTCATTGGCCATATTCAGTCTACTGATGAGCCCAACAAACATTGTCTTAATTTTTTTTTTTTAATTTCTAGCTTTCCCTTTGGCTTTTTCTTAGAGCTTCTATCTCTCTGTTTACATTATTTATCTATTCTTGCATGTTGTGTATTTTTTTTCCTTTAGTGCCTTTAACATAGTAATCATAACTCTTAAATTCTCTAATCATTCCAAAATTTGTGTCACATCTAAGTTTACTTCTGATAAAGTAAGGTTCTTCTCTTTACACTATAATTTTTTTTCTGGCTTTCATGTGTGCCTTGTAATTTTTTTAAAACCCAGACATGATGTTTTGGCCTATAGGAATTGATGTAAATAGTCATTTAATGTGAGGTTTTATGTTGATTTAGCTTTAATGAGTGCTGTGTTTAGTGTTCTCTGTAGATGTTAGTGCCAGAAGTTACAAATTTCTCCGTTGTCCCTGTTTTTGTCTCTTTTTTTTTTACTCTGGGTTTTCCTAAAAATTTCTGCTTAGAGAAAGTCTGAGTCTTGTAGCATTTTTACCTATAATCCATGGTTATTATATTAGAACCCTATTTGTATGGTCATCAGTTGTGGGGTAGAAGTGTTTTGGAATCTTGTGACTAAATTTGTCTTCTAGTGGGTTTTTACATGTGGACTGTAATCTTCAAAAGGGTTTTTCTAGTAATATAGCATCTCCCACCCTGTTAAGTAGAGGAGGATAGAGTGGGAGGAAGAGGAGGAGTGCCCTTCCTCAGTTCAAAAAAGACTGGTAAAGTCATTTTCTTTGAAGAGTGACCCTTCCTTCTTTCCTTCCTTCCTTCTTTCCTTCCTTCCTTCCTTTCTTCTTCCCTTTCTTTCTTTCTTTCTTTCTTTCTTTCTTTCTTTCTTCTTCTTTCTCTTTCTTATTAACATAGAATGTATTATTTGCTCCGAGGGTACAGGTCTGTGAATCATCAGGCTTACACATTTCATAGCACTTACCCTCCCCAATATCCATAACCCAGCCACCATATCCCTACCCCCCCCACACTACCTTGCACCAACCCTCAGTTTGTTTCATGAGTTTAGGAGTCTCTTATGGTTTATCTCCCTCCTGATACCATCTTGTTTCATTTCCCCCCACACCCTCCATGACCTCCCACTCTCAAATTCTTCATATAAGAGAGAGATCTGGCAAGATGGCGGAGGAGTAGGATGCACAGAAAGCACCAGGTCCCAGAAGTCCAGCTAAAGAGGCAGAAATCCACTCTAAAAGCTGGCAAACACAACAGGAGAGAGAAGAGAATAAGAACAGCAATTCTAAGAGCAGAAAATTGACCACTTTCGGAAAGGTAGGAGTGGAGAAAGTGAATTTAAAATGATGGGAAGAGAGACCCCGGGGGGAGGGGCCGGCTCCCAGCAGCCACAGAGCCGAGGAGCACAAAATCCAGAACTTCTAGTCCGCTCCACTGAGGGACATCACTCTGGAGGCTAACCTGGGGTTCACCCCTCACAGAAACAGTGTGGTTTCAGGACCTGTGGGGTCACTGAGGGACCAGGGGAGCACCAGTGCGGCAGAGCTCCCAGGTAGTGGGGCGGAGAAGCCCGCGGCAGAGAAGGAGCCATGCAATGCCGCATAGGCCTACCTTGAACTATAGGAATTGAGACATATAGTTCACATAGGGCTGCCGGACGTCAAGCGGGGACCCCACAGGAGGCAGCTGCGGAGACACCCCCTCCTTCCTCCTCTGGGAGGAGTGCGGAAGCACGCAGCAGGAATCTGCTGGTTTGGGGACTCCAAACGGGGCTGTGCGCGCCACAGATAGAAGCGCTCTGCCACGGGCTAGCTGAGCACAGAATGCGTGCCTCAGATAAGGGAGACGGGAGTGATAACGGCTTTCCTCTAAGGGCCTGTGGAGGATCGCAGCACCCAGCACTTGGCTCCTCTGGGCCAGAGACTGGGAGGCCACCATTTTCATTCCTGGCCCCCAGGATATTACGGAAAGCACTCAGGGAACAAAGACTTCGAGCGAACCTGAGCAGACTGCTTGGCCCATCCCCTGGCAAGGGCG
>JAQQSY010002070.1:0-13937 GCA_028646535.1 Procyon lotor
CCCTGCCCCCCTACTATACAGAAACAGTTGCTGAAATTTTCCAGAGGCATCTGGCATTGGCCCTGTGTTCTGTCTGTTCTGGTGCCCAGGGCCACGAGAAGAGGCCTGTTCCCCGGGCTTTCCCTTCCCCAGCCCCATGACCTGCAGAGACCCGGCCCCGGGGGCCTTTGCCAGTGACCTCATGGGGAAAGGCTGCCTGCCGACTTCCTGTTTTTATATCCTTTCCTCCTCTGCTTGTTTTTTCTACTTTGTTGTTCTTTGGTCATTTTTGGTTCTCCTCCCCGGCCCACCCTGTAAAACCAAACTTCGTTTTATTGTGATTATTTTAAATCCATGTTTAGACAGGAAGACGTTACCCCTTCTTTTTTCCATTTGAGGAATTGGAGCCGACTGTTATTTCTTCCCTGGCTTTCTCTCCCTCCTCATTCCCTGTGGTTTATTTCCCAAATGAGCGTCTTCAGGTCCCACAGCGAAGAAGAAACAGACTCAAAAAGCAAGGACCATGTGAATTCGGGATTCAGGATTCGGGCTGTACCAGAGATTTCCCTCCAACTGGATGGGCAAAAAGGAAGGGGTCTGCCAGCTTCCCCGCTGGGGCATACTTAGCTCCCTAAAACAAAAGACTCAGCCCCCACTTAAAAACCACAGGGGCTCTCCACTTCCTCCCCATCAAGATCAAGTCTAAATTCCTTGGAGTGCATCTAAGACCTTCCAAAGAGGTGCCCCAAGGCAGCAGCCCTTTCAACCTTGTACACTCTTTTTTTTTTAATTTGCCTCTTTGATCTTGTAAACTTTTTATTTGATATCATTTCAAACTACCCAGAAGTTTTAAGAAACCCCAAAGAAAACCCATATGCATTTAACCTAGATACCTCAGAAGCAGCAATTGGTAATAATTTGCCTCATTTGCTTTATCACTCTCTCTGTCTCTCTCCCTCATCTGGGCCATATTTCTTTAATCCTAAATACCTTAGTGCGTATTTCCCAAGAAGAACATTCTCTTCCACCATCCAAGTACAATCACCAAAATCACCAAGTTTAACGCTGCTGTGATGCTATCTATATTTTTTTCTGATTAATTTTTTCTAAATGTTGAATTTATCAGGAAGGAGACAAACCATAAGAGACTCCTAAACTCACGAAACAAACTGAGGGTGGCTGGAGGGTAGGAGGAGTAGGGACAGGGTGGCTGGGTTATGGACACTGGGGAGAGTATGTGCTACGGTGAGAGCTGTGAAATGTGTAAGCCTGATGACTCACAGACATGCACCCCTGGGGCAAATAATACATTATATGTTAATTTAAAAAATTAAAAAAAAACCCTAAAACCTTGTACAATCTTAACTCCATCTGCTTCTCCCTACCCCCACTTTACTTCCTCCTTTTCAGCCTCAGCCAGACTTCATATCTTTCCTGAAAACACCCTGTTCCTTTCGGCCTCCCTTTCCTTTTCTCTGCTCTGGGAACTCTCACAGGACTGAATGCCCCTCGGCAGGGATGCCCTTGCCAGCTTCTCCAAGTAGAATTTGTTCCTCCTTCCTCTGGGTTCCTTTTGCACTTTGTCCCTTAAGATAAAGGCAACATACTTAATAGTTAAAGAACCTCATGATATGCTCTCTTCGGTGGTATTTGCCTCGCTTGAGTATTGCCTCCTTTTGCATTATTCTCCTCTTCCTTCTCCTTGGATGGGTCACTCGTGTTTATATCTATTTGCTTATAAGTGTTCATCTCTGGGCTCGTCGGCTTTCTCTCCCATCCTCTGTGAGCTCGGGGTGTGCACGTGGGTCTGTGGCACGTAAGAACATTTTGCTAACTGTCACACTGAGAGAGAATTCCATCACTAGGGCCCGTGAAGCAAAGCCTCCGGGGGAAGGCACGCACTGTCAAGGTCGGCCACTCACAGGGTTGATCTCCCACAGCGAGCTCATGGATCATTTAAAGGAGAACAGAACCTGGGGCAGGTGGGGGAGGAACGCCTAGGTCTTCAGGGCAGTGCTTATCCAAACAGAGTTTTGGAAACATCCGTATCAGAATCAACTTTGGGTGGGGAGTGGGGGGTGCTTTTTAAAAATGGAAGTTCCTGGACCTTGACTTATGAATCCAAGTCTCTGGAGGTAGTCCCAGGAATCTGAATTTTATCTTATTTTTTAAAAATATTTTATTTACTTACTTGACAGAGAGAGAGAGAGAGATCACAAGTAGGCAGAGAGGCAGGCAGAGGGGGAGAGGGGAAGCAGGCTCCCCGCTGAGCAGAGAGCCCGATGCGGGGCTCGATCCCAGGACCCTGAGATCATGACCTGAGCTGAAGGCAGAGGCTTTAACCCACTGGGCCACCCAGGCGCCCCGGAATCTGAATTTTAATAAACTACCAGGAGATTCTTCTGCACTAGAGTTTGAGAACCACTGATCCAAGCCAAGTGTTGATGTCTCTGAAACTGTGCTTGTCAAGGTCACACTATGTCAAACTGCCTGAATGTCTGATTTAGTGGCTATTTTCAGACCACACTTGTCTACTGTCTTCGGTGGCCTTTGAGTCCCTGGAACATTGCCTCCTTTTTGAAACTTTGGACTCACTCACTTGCTATGATGCCTCCTGTTTCTGGTTCATATTCTAATTTTTTAATCATTCATTTCCACGCTCCCTACCCAGCTCCTCTTCCTCCAAATGCCCCCCTAGTGGGGGGCCTTGGGTCTTCATCCGGGTCCTGACCTTGGCCCTGTCCTTGACCTGCCCTACCAGACCTGTGGCTCGCACCACCACACACAGACACAGATAGTGCCTAAGTCAATGTTTCCAGCACAGATGCTCTCGTTGGCCACCATCCCTGCTGGAGCTCTCCGTTGGGATGGTCCCAGGGATCCCAAGTCACACATTTCTAGAGCTGTTCTGCAGACCTTCCTCCTACAGTTCCTGTGTTTGTGGGAGGCATCCAGGAATACACCAAACTGGATGCCTGAAGGTCATCCTATCCCTGCCAGGCTAGCTGTGGCAAGTTACCTAGCTCTCTGATGACCATAATGATGGCACCCAAGTGAGGATTTTGAATTTGTGCATATAAAGGGCTTAGAATGGCACCTGGCATGGTGGAAGTGCCCAAATAAATGGCAGCTATTAATGATAATAATTCTTTGATAATTAATAATGATAATAATAATTCTTTAACTTTAACACTAACAAATACTTAGCTATTTTTTTATTTTTTATTATTCTAGTCTCCTCCTTCTCTCGTTGCCCACCCACCAGACAATCACAGTCCGTTTTCTGTCAGTAACCTTCCTTTCTCTGATATCAGCCCCTTCTTCCCAATCACCCCTGCTCACTCGACTCTTACTCAGAGTATCCTCATGTCATCCCTGGACCTGTCTAGGACTGATCTTCACCTTGACTACTGTTCCCTTTCTCACCTTTGAGGTTTCCTAAAGGCGGGGCCCATGCTGTGTTCCTTTTTGTGTCCCTCAGCGCCAACGGAGGGCATATGATTTATAGCATAAATGGGTGAAATGATGCATGCATGAATGAATGAGTAGGTGGGCAAAATCAGTGCATGATGTAGAAATCTTCACAGGGGAGAGATGTCTTACAAATCAAGGTGGTAATGGACAGTCATACGTGTGGGCAGGAAAACTCTCAAGAAGGTGGGATCCCCAGAAGGTGCTTCTGAACCAAACAATCACAATGGCTTCATCAATTATATTAATGCGTCCGAGGAAGCACATCTCCCCGAAGGATCTGTCAGAATACACGTCAATGTCTACCATTGATCCGTGTCAAGGGAGAGAGACGCTGACCAGAGGTTCAGGGTTTCCCACTGCTAGAGAGAGAGCGCTGTTGTCAGACGGAGATATTTTATCTGCTTTTCCTGAACTGTGTGAAATATTTCCTCTGAACCTTCCCACTTCCTTCTTTCTCATTCCATCCTCTTTGTGAGATGGAGCTTTTTTTTTTTTTAAGATTTTTAATTTATTTATTTGACGCAGAGAGAAAGATCACAAATAGGCAGAGAGGCAGGCAGAGGGAGAGGGGGAAGCAGGCTCCCCGCTGAGCAGAGAGCCTGATGCGGGGCTCGATCCCAGGATCCTGAGATCATGACCTGAGCCGAAGGCAGACGCTTAACCCACTGAGCCACCCAGGCGCCCCAGGATGGAGCTTTTCTGATGACTAATTCAGTCTGGGGAGCCGATAAGAATTGTTGTATCCTTGGAAAGTCCTTGCATTTTATTTTGCTAATAGTATCTGTTAGCAAATGTCACAATCTCATGAATGTGATTCTCGTACGGCTGGTCCCAAGAGCCCAATCGGCTCCGGACACACCAACAACACTGAGTTCCTATATCGATGAAGCTGATGAGCAGATCTGTGAGCCGAGTAAAGCCACTTACTTGTACACTGTCCCAGGCAAACCTGGGAAGCCACCTAGAGTCCCAAATTGTGGGTGTCTGCAGTCCCAGAACTGTGTTCTCCAGGGACATAAATAATGCCTGCTTGAGTTCACTCAAGGAGTCCTCTCTTCACCATTACTGTTCCTGGGAAATGTGACTTAACACATTGGAAAATCCCCTTACCAACTGGCCTTCTTGGACAATTCTTTCCTTGTTCATTGACCCCTGACTGAAAAAATGGAACAAGGATGGCAAATATAAGGCATAGATATTGCCACTCTTCCCATTCATGTTCTTTGCACACATTACTAATGAATTATGTCCCAAGTCCAGTAACTTGGGACTTCAAATTCTACTCAACATGGCCTTCCAGGAAGACATGACCAATCCGTTCAGTTTGTCAGATAAGATGTCACGTATTTATCATACCTGGTCTAAAGGTTTCTACACACTTTTTAAAGTAGTATCTCAATGATCTAGGAGTATATGATACACCAACCCAAAGTTCACTATGGGTCAGCACTCCAACTGAGCTCAACTTGGCCCTCCTGACTTTGTCTGGCTGCAGCCCTCAGGCAGCTTGATGGGGACTTAGTAAGACCCAACAGTCTTACTCACCTGATGTGTAATTGACGATGGCTATTGACCGGGCCACGTGTCCCCAGCAGGCTGGCTGGCCCCTATTTCTTCATGTGGTGTGCATGTTCCAACGCACTTTTCCAATCTGCATCACCTTTACTAAGGTCTCACCAGCCAGGCAAAGCAAGCCCAGAGTCAGTGTGGAAAGGGCTCCCCAGACACAAGGGTTCAAAGACGCAGGGTTCACTGGGGGGTCATTTCTGTAACAATCCACTCCCGACCAGGTGGCATTTCATTGATCAGAAACTTACCAAGTGCCTACTATGGGAGCCCGGAACTGACAAAGGTCAAGAGACAAAGGACTGGGAAGCATTTTGAAGACTGGAAAGGTTCTGGCTAGATGCAAAGAGGGAAGAATTAAAACCACGATCTGAATCACTATGGGTGCAATAACCCGTGCGTGCGTGCGTGCATGCATGCATGTGCTTGTGTATGTGCGTGCAAGCTTGTTGGAAGGGGGCATTGAATTATTTGGATAATTTCCTCTATTCTCCATGTCATGGGGATTTGTGCAGCCTAGGTTAAGTGAGTAGCTCTATTATTGTCCATTGTGGTGTGTCCCTTACAGCTTTTTTTTTAAGACTCTGAAATATTTAAAACAATCACATAAGTGTATTCTTTATGACCACAAAGAGCTACTTGAGATTTTTTTTTTCTCCCCCTAGAAACCTGGCCAATTCTGAGACGGAGGCTCATGCTCGCTGACTCGGATATTTCCTCCCTCCCCGCATTCCTGCCGCCCACAGCTGCCCCTGTCTGAGCAAAGTCCAGAGGCCAAATACTTAGGGCCCAAAGAGCCTCTCCAGTGGTGATGGCAAAGAGACAACTCCACTTGTGAAAACAAACAGTCATCCTTTCCATTTGCGTAGCTCTTGAGCCTTCTTTTCAAGGCGCATTCGTGTCCTTTCCCTCATCAGATCTGACCCCAAACCCTTTGAGGTAAGCAGGGCAGATAACAGAGGGGGAAACTGAGGCCCAGAGAGGGGGAAGTGACTTCCCTGTAAACGACAAGGCTGGAAGAGGAGCCCCAGTTTCCCGTTCCAGGTCTTGGGTTGTTCCTCGGATCGCACCGTCGTGAACAGAGCTGCACGCTGTCCTCAGCCCTAGCAAGTCTGCTTGAAAACCCTTCTGGAGTTTTCCACTCCATACCTTACTTACTAATCCCCATTTTAAACTTGCTTTACTTTGCATTCGCAAAGAAGGAATGAGGGGAAAACATCAAACACTTTCCCCTGCGGGGTGGGGCCTGGATTCTCAATCTTTTGTTGCCAGGAAAGGATAGAGCATTCTCTTTGAAGTTCCAATGACCAGCCCATAAATGATCTAGCCAGCATCCTCTTGATGGAAACCAGAGGCTCAGAGCCAGTTTCACTGTGACAACTCACCCAACCTCCTCAAAAGAAATGCGATCCAGAAGAAATTCAAGATGCACATCAAGAAGAGGCTTGTAGAGGAGAATGCCATCGAGGGGAGCTGGGTGTGCATGTGACAGGCGCCCCCTTGCCCCCTGCCACTAGAAGGTTTGGGGTGAGACGCAGGCTTGCTTTGACGTCATCTGTCACCTCCTTTCCCCCCAAGCTCATCGTCTTTGGGAAAGCTGACTTTTTTTTTTTTAAATCACCAGCCTGGAGCATAGGAACCTTCTGGAAAGCTGGGACTGGAGAAATATCCCGATCTTCAGGGTGTAGGTCAGGGAGAGTGAGAACTGGTGACGTCACTGCTTCCCGGCATTCCTTGTGCGTGGCGGACACAGCAGGCTCGCTGGTTGAGAAGGGAAGGTTGGAGTCCCGCGCGGTGTGACCCTTGAGGACGCGACTACCGCTCGATTAGGCTCGAGTGATGGATAGACTCTCTCTACCAACTCTAGAGTCCCTGGTGACCCCAAAGCCTTGAAGGAGGGAAGCAGAAGTGAGAATTATAGAGGTGACTGAGCGGTGCGCAAACGTTCCCCAGGAGCTCCTGGAGCCCCTGTGCTAGGCTTTGAGTACAAGGGGCGTGGTCAGCTCTGCAAAGAGCTTTTCTTCGGGAAGGGTGCCTCGAGGGCTTTGACACTGGTCTTGGAACAGCAGAGCTCTCCTTGAAGTTTTTTCCATGGCCTTAACATAAAGATCCATTCCTGGTAGTTCACCCGTAAGAGTCAGAAAACACAAAAGACTGTCAAGAGTCACACAAGAAGTGCTCTGCTGTGTCACTAAACAGATGTGCCAGATAAGCCGGTCTGGTGCCCTGGTTAAGTGATGAATGAACGGTATCAGAGTAGGAAAGCAACTTTCTTAAAGCCACACAGCACATTGGCAGAACTGGAGCCCAGGATTCTCCCTGGAAGGCCGACATTCTTTGGAGTTCACAGCAGGATCTTTCCTTTCTTGAAGGCCCCCACTCGCAGCCCACTATAAATACCTGCCCCTGAACTTCTCATCCCCACCAGCCACCTCCTCCCTGGGGGCGGGGGTGGGGGGGGGCGTGGGGGGCGGGGGAGGGAGGGGATGGGGATTATCTAGTTCCCGGATTCAGCCACTAGGGGGCCCTGTTTAAGTGGTAGGGCTAAAGTGGTGGGAGACCTGGGGTGAGAGGAATCTTGCCCTACTTTCTAATAAATAGGACGATTTGTGTTTCCGTGCCAAGAACAATTTGGATTGTTCTTCAGATCTCAGGGCACAGATGTGAAGTGAGAAGTAGGTGCTGCCTAATGACGGGCCAAGAAATTCCTGCAAAATTTAAAGAAACACATCCCCATTCAGCTGTGCCCAGCTGGAGAGAGGGAAGGTAGAGAGATGGAATGTGGAAACACGCTCAGGGCAGGTAAATACCGGCGGGTCTGATGGATGTAGCCCACGTTTCAAGAGCATCCAGACCTGAGGCTCTAGAAGCTGAGTAAATCCCGCGAGTGACTTTGAATTCAGAGCCCTTGCTTTTCCAAGAAATGGTATCTTAACTGCAGTCACCCCATTCTCACGGCTGGTGTTTCCCACCGTCTGGGAAATTTGGAAAGTTCCTTTCTGATCTCAGATAGTGCAAATCGCGCTGCATCTGCAACCAATACGCCTGGGTTCTGGTTGGTGGGCTGTCCATTCCCCCGACCCCACCACCTTTAGTCATACTTCTTGTCCTTTAGTCCCGTCTCTGGGTTTCATTTTCCTAACATATGGAAATCAAGAAGCTGCAAGCAATTTGAATTCTGGGAATGTGTTCAAAAAAGGCATTAAGAATTTAGGCAGATATTTAGCGGCACGAATGTCCGTTACACCACTGTTATTAATAGAAAAAAAGTTGGAATAACCTAAGTGTCCAGCAGCAAGGGACGGGTTACATAAGCTTAGGGGTTCAGGCAATAGGATAACACACGGGCATTAAAATGATGTTGATATATGTATCTACAGCACAGGAAATGTTAGGTAAAAGAGGGGGGAAATCACAAAAATAGTATATACAGGATGAATTCATTTTTGTTTAAAAAAGGTACATTTGTCAGCGGCGAGTCGGCTTGAGACTCTTTCTCCCTCTTGCTCTGCCCCTCCCCCTTTGTCTCTCTCTCTCAAAGAAATAAAATCTTAAAAAAATTAAATTAAATTAAAAAGGTACACTTGTATGTGTCTAAAAATATGTTATATGTATTTTATTATATATAGCATAACATTTATTATACATATTGTATGATGCATATTTCATATTCTGTATTATATTATATGTATTAGCACAGATAAATATTTTTCCCCAGGAAAGTATTCTAATGATCTAACATGATGTTAATAGTGCAAAATATTATCCAAATTGCAGAATCCCAATTTGACTTCTGGGAGTGCATCCAAAGAAAGCATTAAGAATTTACACTATTTACCTAGAGGGATATTTTAATTATCCAACATAGCGTTACCAGTGATTGTCTAAAGCAAGTGGGATTATGGATATTTTGCCATTCCCTCCCTTTTGATGTGTGTATTTTCCAGTTTTCTATCATGAGCCATGTTGCTTTTTAAAAAGAAAAGGCAATGAAAGAAACTTTATTCCCGCAGAGGGGGGGAGCTTGGCTGTGATTCCTGAGGTTTAGTCCCACCCCAGAATTGGTGGGGGGCAGAAAGGAGGAGGGAAGGGGAGGGAGCGGGGGCCACGCCCTGGCTTGAGAGTGGGGCGGGGCCAAGCATCTCCCTCCGGCTTGGGCCTCAAGCTCTCAGTAAATACCCTCTCCACCCAACTCGGGCTCCGGGCTCCGGCCCAGAGTTACTCATCCCTAGCTTTCGGCCTTATTTTGATTCACTCTTCAGACATCATTTCAAAGGAATTTCTGTTTAACCACAGCGCCCACATGAAGAATCCTCCTAAAACTTCATTTTCACCAAGTTTCAGCAGACAGATGACTTAAATTAGCTACTCTGGCCTCGCCGGAAGCCACCCTAATCCCCAGCTGCCCCCGAGGTTGTTGCTGGTGGGTCTGATCACCCGGCAGGCAAGCTCCATTGTACAGACACACACACAGAGGCGTGCACACACACACACACACACACACACACACACACACACACACACACACAGGCACACTGGCCCTTACACCCACAAAGCCCAGCCAGGAAATACACCGACTAGGTGTGCCGTCTTTTTGAATTTCCAGTATGGACTGGTCGCTGGGCCCAATGGACACACTCCTCTTGTGGCCGGGCCCCTACTTCAGCGGGCGAGAGGAAACCACCAGGGTACCCCAGGCAGTGTGGGCGCTGAGGCCCTGGAGAGACTCAGTAGGACCCAGAGCTCTGGAGGAACTGTCCTTTCTCCCAGGCCACTCAGACGCGCTCGGCCCCATTTCGGGGTGGCCTCTGCTCTCTCCTCTTTTTTTTTTTTTTTTTTAAATAACTTAAGTGGTCTTTCTCCTACCATATTCTTTACAACTATTTTTCGTTGTTGTTTGCTGCTTTTCCTTTTTGTTTATCTTTCTCCTCAGGCCCACTCAAAGGAAGCTCTCCCACCCCTCCTGACCCTTGGAGAAGTTGCGTGGGCTTCGGCATCTCTCGGCTCGCCCCTTGGGGGATGCCTTGATGTGCTGTTATTTTTCCTTTAATGGTTAAGGTCCCCCGAGGCCCCCTTGACCCTTGTGGGCTGGTTACACTTCGCTTAAGCCTGGACTCCACTGTGTGTGACCAGAGCTGGGTAGGGGTGGTGGGAAATGGGGGTGGGGGGCTTTTCCACGTTTTCAAAGATAATACAATAACATCGTGGTCAAGACTGAGAGGCAGCAAGGCTGTGGGACAGATGGAGAAAAGCAGTTCCCACTACCCCCCACCAACCCCCAGCTGCCCCTAGGCGGGCTCCCCCCACAGCCTAGCTCTTGGACACCCCCTGTGTCTGCTACAACCTAGCTCTCACAGTGAGTTCTTAAGAGCCCTGGGCTTCTTTCCCAGAGAGGCCTTCTGCTCCCTGCACCTGAGGTCTGCCCTGCAGTACGTCTCTGTTTAACCCCGTGACAGCTCGGAGGCTAACCTCAGCCCTCTGCTGGTTTTCAAGCAGCACCTCTAAAACGAACTCGGAAACTCCCCTGCCGGCCTCGCTGGGGGGGCTCCAGCCCCCTTCTCCCGACTGCACACACTGTCTTGGCCACATTAGGGGACTCCTCTCTCTGCCCCTACATCTCTTCACTCTGTCCCCAGAAGAGTCGGATTCTCCCTTTCTCACCCAGTCCTCTGTGGCGGGAGGACTATCCCCCGGCAGGGGGGATCCTCCCCCTTTAGCTCTCATTCAATCCTGAGGTTAGCTGCTACTCCTGCGGCACTCAAGCCAAGGTGAGGGCTTGCTTATCCTTCCCATCAGCCTCTGCCACCCACCACCCCAGGCCCCCAGGGAGCTCTAGATTCTAGCTTCTCTTTTACCCATAATACTTTGAGTCACAGTTAGCTCCCTGGCGGAGCAAGGAGGGAGCTTCGCTAAGGATGGGGACTGAGTCTTTTATATCTATTATGTTTCCAGCTCCACTTAGTACCTATTTCTTTAACACCCGTTTGAACAAGTATCGAATGAAGTCGAGATGGTGATACGGATACGGGACAGAGTACTCATCCCTCATTGTCAGCTTGTGCCTGCCTGCCGAGAGGGAAGCCAGAAAAGTCGCCCAAACGGGCAGAAGGGAATGCAACCTGTTGTAAGTGGGGTCTGGGTGTGGTCGGGCTAGCAGCATCACACTGGATGTCTCTTCCGAACGGGGAGAAGCCCCCGTGAGCCTTCCCCGGGCCCTGCTTGACGAGGCCCACCCTATCTTACTCCTTGTCATGCATTCAACACCTTTCATCAAGTATCAACTATACGCCAGGTCCTGTGTTCAAAGCTAATGGGGAGACTGAGCCACAGAGCGAGCAGCTTATCCAAGGTCCCCCAGCCGGTCAGTGGAAGAGCTGGAAGGCCAACAGAGCTCACTCCTCAGCCCTCACTCTTCACCTCCATGCCAGACCTTCGAGATGGAGGGAAGAACTCCTACCCATTCCCTGGGTTTCATCCAGCTTGGAATCCGCTGGGAATCTGACCTGGGAGCTTTCAGAAAAGCCAAGGGAAGCGGCAGAACACATCCCCAAGTCTCTAGTGGGGTCCTCTGTCCAGCCAGCGCCTGCTCGAGACTGACTCCTGCTGGTGACGCACGGGAGGGGATTTGTGGGGATAAGTGAGTCCACCTCCACTTGTCACCATGATGGATGATCAATGATGGCTGCGTGCGGCCGTGGCGGGCCGAGGTGTGGCACATGGTGTTTTCACTCAACCGTACAACTGAGATTTAGGTTCCTGAGATATCCTAAGCGGCCACCCCCTTAGATCTTTATCCTTCCTCCTGTGTCCTTCCTGCCACCTGCTGTCTAAATTTAGCGCCAAGCACAGGAGAACACCCTCAGGCCTCTGCCAAGCTGCTAATGAGTGGGGGGTCATCTTGGGGGTGGAGAGTTGGTGGGGTATGGGGGCCCCACGGGCGTCGTCCTGCTGGGGTCTCCTGCACTATAGCCTTTCCCAAAATTGTTTCTTAGCTTATGTAAATAATACCTAATTTGGAAAAGGCAGGACAATATGACAAAAATAAGAAATAACATTTGTATTTCCTTCACCAAGAGGTTTCCTTGCAATATTTTGCCCAATCTCATCTCTTTATATCTGAATCATACTTTTATTCTGATGATCATATAAGCTTGTCGATATTTTCCAATTCATTTTTTGTTTGCGGAATTGAAATCACACCACGCAATCAATTTTGTATTTCATTTCTCCCCTCACTTACCGTTCTGTAGTTTTCAACTTTCTATGTCATACTTTTAAAGACCATTTGTGGGGCGCCTGGGTGGCTCAGTGGGTTAAAGCCTCTTCCTTCGGCTCAGGTCATGATCTCAGGGTCCTGGGATTGAGCCACGCATTGGGCTCTCTGCTCAGTGGGGAGCCTGCTTCCCCCTCTCTCTCTGCCTGCCTCTCTGCCTACTTGTGATCTCTCTCTCTCTTTGTGTCAAATAAATCAATAAAGTCTTTAAAAAAAAATAAAGACCATTTGTTCACACGGTATTTTATGGTTTCAATAAACTATGACTTAACAATTCTCTTACTCTGAGGCGCTTCTGATCTTTTGCAATTATCAATTATACAACTTGATGAGGAACATTGTTATGCCTGAATCTTCAATGACATTTAGAATTACTTCCTTAACATCAATTTCTAGAAGTCAGATTATAAGATAAAAGGTTATGAATATTTTTAAACATTGTGATCTTTCATGCTGAAATGTTTTCCATCTTATATTATCTCCTCCCAGCCTTGCAGAGGAGAGACTAGGCAGCATTTTGATGTAAGTGAAACCAAATTCAAAGAAGGAAAGAAAGGAAGAGAGAGAGAGAGAGAGAGAGAGAGAGAAAGGAAGGAAGAAATAAATCAGATTCACAGGCAAATTTTAGCCTAAAGCAAAAGGTCAAAAAGGGAAAGAATGAAGTGTCACCTCTTACAGAGAATAACTTTAACCAAAAGGTTATAGGAAGGAGAGCCTATGGGGACTTTTTCCAGATTAATCTGGGAAGCTACCATCTGCTTTTCCTCTGCTCATCTCCCTGGGCAATTTCCTTGTCCATTTCTCCTAGGACGGAGAGCTGAGCAGTGGCAGTGGCCAGCTTCCCTGGGGACAGACAGCTCTGCCCACCATAGCCACTATCCAAAAGGAAGCAATTTTAAAGATTCTTTGGTCCAGCCCTCACTTTATCAGATGGAAGCCTCTCTTGCCCCAGGAGTGATTCACAGCTCATTGGCAAATCTTGGACTAATACCCGTATCTCCATCCACCTTTGTTGGCTGACAAAAGCCACTGTTCTTCAGCACAACCCTAATATACACGATTCCTGGTACATCTGCTTCCCTCCTAAGTTTTGAGGGTGGCTGACATTGCACAGTTGTCTATAGAGCTTAGAAGGTGCACTTTCAAAAATTCTAATAACGTAAGTTTCAGAGTTTCTTGACTGTTTGGTATTCATTAGGAGGGCAAATGGTTTCTCGGGTTTTTGCTAGTTTTCTGGATGTGCTTAAAGTAAGTTAATTTAGGTAGAAGGTGTGCTCCTACCTGCGCTCTGGTTCATCTGTGTTACCTTCCGCTCCCAAAGTAGCATGCCAAGCCATGGAGAGAATTAAAGCATGTGGATATGAGTCTCGTGGCCTTTCTCCTTTCATACACATCGGGACACCCAAAATAGCTTGACCTTAGATATGAACTTGCTGTTAAAAACTTAATCATTATTCAAGGTTAAAATAAATAAAATCCGCTTTCTTTCGGGGGGAAAAAATCCTTTGACCCACCTATACTAAAATATTCACTTTCTCTTCTAAATTTTGGGTGTCTGTGCCAGTGGTTTGAACAACCCTATTTGGGTATGATAATCTCTCCTTTTTAACTTCAAAAAATATTTACAGGGGCACCTGGGTGACTC
>JAQQSY010002071.1:0-13935 GCA_028646535.1 Procyon lotor
TGCTAAGTGAAATAAGTCAGTCAGAGAAAGACAATTATCACATGATCTCTCTGATATGAAGAATTTGAAAGGCAAGGCGGGGGTTTGTGGGGGGGGTGGGGGAGAGAAATGAAACAGGAGGGGATGGGGAAGGAGACAAACCATATAGACTCCTAGACTCATGAAACGAACTAAGGGTGGCTGGGAGGCGGTGGGGTAGGGATAGGGTGGCTGGGTTATGGACATTGGGGAGGGTATGTGCTATGTTAAGTGCTATGAAATGTGTAAGCCTGACGATTCACAGACATGTACCCTGGGGCAAATAATACATTATATGTCAATAAAAATAATAATAATAAAAAAGAAAGTATATCTTAAGGAAAAAAACAAAAGAACATATGCTCTCTTGACTTTTTTTTATCTTCCATAACATTCTGGATAACAATGATTTTTAAAAGACTTAGATTTTTAAAATTGATTGCTTTTAGGTGTATTCTAGCATATTTTATCCTAGCACTTCCTTAAGACATTTGTCCAAATACATTAAGTCTTTGAATTTTCTCCAAATATTTCAGAGAAGATACACTCCAGTTACCGAAGTGTCTTAAAGATTTTTATAATAGGAATTTAAAATTAGGGTTTAATTGGAAAATTTTCAACAGGTTTCACATGTCTCAGTGTTTTCTCTCCACTTTATGAACAATGTCATTTTCTACAAAAAAAAATCCAATCATTTTATTATCCAACACAAAAGTATTCAATTTCAACCTATTGCTTTTGTGGTTTCCTAAAGTTGTTGTCTTCCTGTCTATTGGTTTACATTACCTAATGAAGTATTATGATAATTAAGAAATACGCTATTTTCTTTTCAAAGTAGTGAGAGTTTTAGCTTGTAAGTTATTCCTCCACCTCTGTTGCAATATTTTTATGTGCCCCATTCAGTAGGATTTCTGAATATTAGAATGAATGGTAATATAATAGTTTGTTTGAAGAGCATTGATTTATCAATCATGCAACCATTTCTTATGATGAGTCTCTCTGACTGTTCAGAGTGATTTCTAAGGAAAGTCACTGTTTTAGAATGTTTTAAACAACATAAATAAAAATTCCACCCTATGGGTCAATATACCAAGCTGATATCTCTATAGATTTTCAGGAAAATGATTGAGAGATTTGTGAAAGCAATTTAAGCTATACCTTCTCCTCCATGTATTTTGTCTAACTCTCAATAATATATCTTGTTGGAAAATCTTTGACTATGCCAAAAACTTACAAAATAGCTAGGAAAGTTAAAGAAACAGATTTAGAATTGGACATGGAAAATATAGTCATGAATTAACTGATTACCCTTTAGTTTGACTTAATTAAATACAAAGTTAATGCCAGTGGGAAAACTAAACCCTCATTTGTGCCATAAATTAATATCAAATTTTTAGAGGACAATTACAAAGATACAATGATGTCTTTATTCTTTGCTGCCAGAATGTCCTTCATTGAGAAGTTTTGTTTTCTGAGCAAAGTGCTTCAGATCCAGGAATGATGATTCATGAATTCTGGAGACTGACATTAGTAAGCAACAAGATTTCAGAAAATATTACATTATCATATCAAAATATCCAACTAAGGATGAATGGCTAGTTTAGCATTTTAGACAAAGGAAGTAATACTCCTGAATGCTGTATGTAAATTTCTCTTTTCATACATTTAGTTCTTATGTAGGATGTTCTTGAAAAATTAGTAAAAAATAATATGTCATTATTCCCCACATAAATGACTTTTTAAAAGCACATTACATTTTCCCATAATATGTATGGTTGTTTGCTTTCAGATTTTTCCTAAATTTTTTTTTAAGATTTTATTTATTTGACAGAGAGAAACACAGAAAGAGAGGGAACACAAGCAGAGGGAATGGTAGCAGTAGAAGCAGGCTTCCCAATGAGCAGGGAGCCCAATGCGGGGCTCATCTCAGGACCCTGGGATCATCACCTGAGCCGAAGGCAGACGCTTAATGACTGAGCCACCCAGGTGCCCCAGATTTTTCCTAAAATTTTAAAATAAGCTTTATTTACTTCTATTTTAATTATTTAATTTAATTTAATTCAATTCTATTCTATTCTATCTATTCTATTCTGTTCTGTTCTATATTTTATTTTATTTTATTTTATTTTATTTTATTTTATTTTATTTTATTTTATTTTATTTTATTTTTGCAAGAGGTAGAAGGAACCTGGGGAAAGGCACATATACTGTAAGCTAGCATGTTTGCCACAATCTTTTGTGTCATTCAGAAATAAAAATGGCATATTATTTTTCAGATATTTTCCATGCTTGATGTTTAATTACAGCACTAATGGCAGCAATCCATATATTTTTTTTTACTTATTCTTATATAGGTAAGAATTTTTTTTTACTTATATTACTAAGTGTAATAAACTAGTTTATTTCTAGAAATAGAAACTATTGAAAAAATACAGAGTGGCGCCTGGGTGGCTCAGTCGTTAAGTATCTACCTTTGGCTCAGGTCATGATCCCAGTGTCCTGGGATCAACCCCTGCTTTGGGCTCCCTGCTCAGCAGGGGAGGCTGCTTCTTCCTCTCCCATTCCTTCTGCTTGTGTTCCCTCTCTCTCAATGTCTCTCTCTGTCAAATAAATAAATAAAATCTTAAAAAAAGAATATATATATATTTGCACCAATCTGTATAATTTCAGAAAGGAAACAAAAGATTAATGGAATCTTTTGGTGCAAATTATACACTTCTGACTTATGTCTTTTGTTTTAATTCACAAAAGTGAAAATAATAATCTAGATAAGCCTAAAGGGATGAGAGATTTCATAATAGGACCTGAAGACAAACAACTCCAAAATTAAAATGTCATTATGATTTCAGTTCAGTCAGACTGCTCTCAGAGGTTTCCTATAAGAACTATATTTTTCTGGTATGCTTTTTTTCCTCTATTTTGGCTGTACTCAGACAAAAAAGGTTTGAGGGCCAAAAAGTATCATTCAATCAACCACTATTTATATCCCAGGAGTCCTATGCTAAGTTGTGAAGAAACAAAGCAATTAGTATGAGCCTAGTCTAATTCAGGTCACCATTTGAAAAAGGAGACAGATTTATAAGCAATTAACTATATAATACAAGTGTGAACCTAAGACTGTGGCTGAAGTAGATATAGAATCATAGGGAAAAACATACATTAATCTCTCAGTGGAAAGAATGAGATTGTTAAGACTTCTTAGAAGAGAGGATATATGCACTGGGCCTTGAAGGGTGACCAGCAATTGTCAGGTGAAGAAAGGATAGAAGTGTGTGCTAAGCAAAGGGAGAAGCATGAGGAAAGACATCTAGATGCATAGGGCATTTGGGGCCACAGGTCCTGTGGGAGAAGTTGTAAAAAGTGAAGCCAGATTGTGAATGGTAATGAAGTCATCTGGGCTATGGTTAGTCACAAAAGAAATGATACATCATGATAAATGATAATTGCTGTGGATATTGGAGAGGAAGAAGGACTAGAAGAATGAACGCCATTAGGAAGCCACTGAAATTATATGAACCAGAGATGATAACAACTGGATGAAGACAAGTAGAATTAGAATGACAGTGGCTTTTTACATGCATTTTAGACATTGATTTACAGAGTCTAGGGTAAAATTCCTTCTAGAAAGTGAAGAAAGGAATCAGAAATCATAGGTGTATCTTTTGGGTTCCTGGGTACAATTACATTACCTGAAATAAGGAATCTAGGAGAAGGCATTTGTGAAGGTGAGGAAAAGAGAATATACTTAATGGTTGCAGTTGGCACACCTGACAGGTCTTTACATTCCCAAACAGAAACAGCAAGGGTCAGTCGCAAATAACACATCTGGACTCAACAAAAATGATTCTTCAGCTAGTGCTTTGGAAATCATTGGCATACTGGCAGCAATAGAATTAAATATCAATATTTAAGATTAGGAATGTAAAAATCTCAACTGGAAGTTTGGGGGCTTTACCAGAGACCCTCTTCCTTTACATACCACATATTCCCATTTTTTTTCCCCAACACTTGGAAACTGCTGAAATCTTTGCTTAGCTCCTGAGCCTCCTAATGGCTGCTTTTGGTCTAGTTTCTTGGAGTCTTGCCCCAAATATGTAGCACTGCATTCAGATTATTAACTCTGCAAGTCTTGATTGCTTTGGTGGCCTTAAATCCAATATTTTATCCTATTCAGATCAGTGATGCCACAGATTCAGAGATGCCACAAACTTGGGGTTGTTACTGCCTCTCTGCCTCTTGTGGTAAATAAACAAAATTCCCTGACAGGGAAAATCTGTAGAAAAATTTAGCTCACCATAACACATTTTCCTTCTCTCTGAAATATTGCTGCTGAATTCTTGGCCTTTTTTTTTCCTAATGACTTCAGTCTTAATAAAAAATACCATATTCAGATTCTATAGTTTGTCATGGTCAGAGGATTAACCTGATAACAAGGACTTTATGACAGGCTGATGTGGAATTCTCCTCCAGAGCATCTTGTATGTAACTCTACTAAAGCACTTACTACAGTGTGCTTTAATTATAGATATGCCCTTTTCTCCTGTTTGACCTACGAATAATGAATCATTACATTTATATATAATATATAAGATATATTATGTATATGATACCCAATTCTTATTATCTGGCATCAATAAATGATACTTGGATAAATAATGAGCTTTTAAAGAGTATGTGAAATTTTCTCAGAGCTATAAGGGAAGATGGTCTATCTGTGAAGAAAAAAAAAAGGAGCTGTCTTTACATCCCCCTTTGTGGAATACATCTGACTCCCTCATACTTTACCTTCCCATCATTCTGAATTTGATAGCTTCTACCACCCCATATTCCACGCTGCATTGCCCCTCCTTGTCTTCTAAGCACATTTCATCAGTGTGAAATAATTTGTTTTGCTTTTCTTTATCTCTCTGTGAAACTCCTTTTCCTCCTTCAAAATCTAATTAAGCAGAATCTCCTCAGTTAAGAATATCTCAATTTCTTTCCTTCCTATGCTACTCCAATATTTTGCATTTTTACTCTTACTCCTATTGTTTGCTTACATGCCTGCTTCTTTTGTGAAAATAACTGAACGTGGAATCTACCTTTAACAAGTTTTCCCAAACTACTCTGATTATTATCAGCCCATCTCCATGGAAGTCTTGCAGGCTATGGATATGAGATTTGCTTGTTTTTCTCACACACACACACACACACACACACATACACACACACACAATTATGTTGGTATTATTAGTTTTATATATGAAAAAGATGAGGTTTTGAGAAGTTAGGATAATTATCCAAATCCATAAAGACAGTAAGCAATATAATAGACCAAATAGTCCATATGGTCTCAAAATTTTCTTTCTATTCTTGCCACCCATAGCAATGTCTGGAACCAGGCAGACACTATATAAATCTTGTGGAACAGAATATAATTATTATATGATATGATATTATATGATATGATATGATATTATATTATATTATATTTATTATATTATATTAGTTATGTTACATTATATTATATTGCATTGTATTGTAATGAGATATAATAAGTAAGGACTATTTTATCACCAAGGTTAGCTATTTATAGGTTAACACCCAGCAGTAAATCTGATTTGTTTTCAGTTATTTCAGGCAAAACAATAAAAAGACAGCACTGAATCATTTACTCCAAAAAAATGTGACAATGAGAACATTTTTTTTTAAGATTTTATTTGTTTATTTTACAGAGAGAGAGAGAGAGATCACAAGGGGGCAGAGAGGCAGGCAGAGAGAGGGGGAGAAGCAGGCTCCCCGCTGAGCAGAGAGCCCGATACGGGGCTCGATCCCAGGACTCTGAGATCATGACCTGAGCTGAAAGCAGAGGCTTTAACCCACTGAGCCACCCAGGCGCCCCAAAATGAGAACATTTTAATAAGCAAAGCTATATCATTCTGTGTTTTTCTTAAAATTAAAGATTTTCCAGATACAGGCAAAATGTTAGTAAAATGTTTCATTTCAACGATTTGGAAATCTGTATAAAGGAAGTTATAGGCAGACATCATTTACAGCTTGGCAAATGTTCCATTGTTGAAATAACCAAAGAGATGACTACCTGTAATAATATATACATGTAGACAAGAGAATGGGGCTTAGGTTTTAGCAGTGCATTCTGATTGTTATTGGACTTTGTGACTCTTACATCGTTAGTCATTTGCATTGTGGCTACTGAAGAAACATTTCATATTAAAAAAAACAATATAGACTGCTCCCCCCTCTCTCTGCCTGCCTCTCTGCCTGCTTGTGATTTCTCTCTCTGTCAAATAAATAAATAAAATCTTTAAAAAAAAATAGAATTGTTTCTTGAGAAATAATCAAAGCTAGACTGAGGAAAATCTTGCCTTCCTTGTAGACTAGAATAAGAGATACATGAGCTCAACAGAAAGAATCAATTCAGAGTAGTGAATTACTACCTTCATGAAAATCTACTATATCTAATCATGTATTATGTATTAAAATACAATTTAAGTACATAATACAAAGGATGCTAAAGAGCTATAGTTTTCCCAGAATCACTTTTTATGCCATCATACTGAGTCATATAGAAAAAAGAGTAGTAATACATGGTACTTCAGGATCCAAATTAAAGGACATGTAATCAATAGAATTATACACACACACACACACACACACACACACACACAATCAAATCCTTGCAACCAATGAGCGGATTCTGTGGTTGTAAAAGATGGTATCCTAGTTCTCTTTTGCACTGTAATCTAACATTTTCTCAGGCTTCCTTATTTCATACCTATTTTGTGGATATTAAAGTAATTCAAAGTAATTTTAATCATTCAGTCAATTTAATCATACTCAAGTAGATTTTTATTTTTTTCTGAAGTAGAAATAGTCTGATTATTAAACCCCTTATTTTTTTTTAAAGATTTTATTTATTTGACAGAGAGAAACACAGCGAGAGAGGGAACACAAGCAGAGGGAACGGTAGCGGGAGAAGCAGGCTTCCCGCCAAGCAGGGAGCCCGATGTGGGGATCGATCCCAGGACTCTGGGATCATGACTTGAGCTGAAGGCAGACGCTTAATGACTGAGCCACCCAGGCGCCCCTGAACCCCTTATTTTTATTCTTAACAATAAACCCATAATTTCACTTTATGAAGAGATTAGCTACAGGTCAACATTGTTAGTGGTAGATTTCAGTTTTACACAAGCCAATCATAGGCTTACTTTTTTTTTAAGATTTTATTTATTTATTAGAAAGAGAGATAGGGAGAGAGAGGATGAGCAAAGGGGAGAGAGAGAAGTAGGCTTCCCATTGAGCAGGGAGCCTGACGTGGGGCTCGATTCCAGGACCCTGAGATTATGACTTGAGCTGAAGGCAGATGCTTAAACACCACCCAGGTGCCCTTCAGGTTTACTTTCAGACAACTTACTGAGTTGAATGGGGCCATTATGGAAGTTTGAAAAGAAAGTTCAAGGAAATAACGCATAAATACAGCTTTTGAAAGTGCTTTCACTTCTTACATAGTTAGAATGCATGCATGTATATAATAGACACCAAGGTAGGCCAGTTATAATGGGACATTTTAATCTGGGGTAATTCTAAAATGATGGAACATGTTAAATAGAAATTTAATGTCCATAATCTATTCGGTTAGGCCAAATTTCATGAAAATTCACTAATAGACATTATTTATGATAGATGCTACAAGAAAATAAGAAAATAATATTGTAACTCTGAAACGAAAATGGGTTTTTTAAATCTGCAAATTTTTTATATTTAATACATATGAAAAGTGCTTTTTAAATCATCTATCTCTATATATTCATATATATGTATATGTATATATACAAATATTTATATGTGTATATGTAAATATCTTCCCATGCATAGTGATTTTACTTTGTTTTACCTTTATTTATAATATACACATATATATGTTGTATAAATATTCAACATCTTTCTGTGCAGTGATTTTTATCTTTTTTAGATTCATTCATTCATTCATTCATTCATTCATTAGAGGGTGGAAATGAAGGGAGGAAAGTGGCAGAGGGAAGAGAATCCTAAGGAGACTCCACGCTGAGCGTGGAAGGGAACACAGGGCTGGATCTCAGGACGCTGAGATCAGTAACTGAGCTGAAGCCAAGAGTCAGATTCTCATGCAACCGTGCCAGCCAGGTGTCCCTGATCTTTCTTTCTTTCTAAATTAGTGTTATCTATGTGGTGACTCTGACTAAACCAAAACAGGGAACTAGCCAATAACCGTACTCCAAAACCACTCCTAGTACATGTTTGCTTACAATAAATACAACGGTACCACAATATTTGCTAAGGAGTTACACACACACATGTTATTTTCTCTCCAGTTCAACCTCTTATGGGAAGACAATTCGTGTTTGCATCAGAAATTTAATAATGTAACATTATTTGTTCCCTTTCCTGGATATCATCATTAAGACAAGGCTAGGAGCAAATATGTGAACCCCAATATAAAGAAATCAATCTAGCACAAAGAATATGGTAATCAAAAGACATTTCTTATTTTTAACACTACTTCCTCAACTGATAATGGCTGGAGTGATGAAGTTTTGACTGATGGTGAATTCCTCTTAGTCAGCCCTTTGTTTTGGAAAGTGAAGCAAGACTGGGGTATGATACAAGTTCCAACAGAGGCATCTCAGGTACAGACTTGAGGGAGGCAGGTGAGGTAGGACATCACAAGGCTTCCATGATATCAATTACATGAGGTTGGAATAGGAAAGTAATTAGGATTCAGCAAAATACTAGGCTTTTTTTAAAAGTACATTTTAAAAGGAAAAAGAATTTCCTTAGTTATCACTTACTTAATTGTAACAGTGGAAAAGTTACAGAAAACAGTGAAATAAAGGAATCCTGGAGCCTAGGAACTCCAGACATTGCATCAGTTTCCTAAAAATAATTAACTGTAATTTATAAACATTGAAATACATAGTAGTTAAATTTGCCATAGAAATAGCATGTCTTCAAGGTATAAAAACTTTACAGAGGCCTATACATACAAATATTTCTCAAATACCAAGTAACATCCCTAAAATTGATATGTAGTCTTTATACTGCTAGTGACTCTAATTGTAAACAAAGTAAGATATTTATAAGCTAAAAATCATAGAATGAGGTCATGTAAGAGTAGAACATATAGTAAGACACAGAAGTAGAAATCCCTTATTATTACTGCAAATTTTCACAACTGCTTCAAAATGTTTCTCTATTTTTTTGCACCTATGGAAACTTATTCTTTGTTCCTCTTTGTATATTATATTTCATGGTGCTAATATTTAATATAATCACAAGGAATAACTTAATAAAGGTCAAGACTGTCTGTGTTCCTAAATTTTTTACACAACACTTTTTGTACTTCTAAAACAGCAAAATGATAGAGACATCTTTACTAGCTGTATTTAGTTATTACTTACTGCATATAAGCCATATAGTATGTTACTTATTCTATATATATAACTCTTTGAAACCTCATAACAACCCAAGGGACAGATAATACTATATTTTCATTTTATAAAGTATCTTGTCTAAGTTCTTATAATCAGAGAATATAAGTAAATCCAAGCAATTTGGTTATAAAGTCTGCACCCTTAAGTGTTTCTCTAAAAAGCGTACATTTATAACTACTCTTTATATAATGTATACTATGTAGCCACATATTTTTATTATTTTTATTTCCCTTTTATTTTTCATATCATCCCAGTTCTATAAATTTAGACTTGAGGGTTAGAGACATCAAGTTCAAGTGATTCGTTTGCAAGTTACAGTGACTATCCCAGTTCTTGGCAACTAGTAGTTTTTTGTTGTTTTTTCTTTTAAGTTTACAATCAAATGAATCAATACCTCATTGCATTTTTAAAAACTCAGTTACTTAAAAAATATATTTATTTGTCATGAAAAGTTTTTCTTATGTTAAATTATTAAACTAAATTCTACAGTCTTTTTCTTTCTACTCTGAGAAGTCCGTATAAACCATTGCAGAGGAACAATGGTCATGGAGAGCAGTAGGAACATATCAACATTCTGTGGAAATGATACATGGAAGCTATTTCAGAGATCTGGACTGCTACATAGACTGTGTTTTAATAAAATTAGGTGCATTGAAGTGCCTTAGGGCAAGTATATCCACCTGAGCTCAATAGTAAGGGCATACCTTGGCAGGCAGATAGACAAAACCCTAACTTAGAATGCAAGTATCATGAATCACAATTTAAATGCTGGTAGATTTCACCAGTGCTAGATTACTAAAGACATTGTGCTGGGAGGCAGGTGATTGTGAGGAAGAACTAATTTTATGTTAAAGTGAGTTACACATATTTTGGGGACAAAAACTAAAATAATTGTTCTGGCAGGCTAATATCATTATAAAATATAAAAGGAAAATAGTAGTGCAAAAGATTCCTATGCTCTCTGATAATTAAACACCTGGAGAGTGAAGGAATAGTTATTTATAATATATTCATTAGACATTAAAATTACAGACTGGGAAAATTGTTCAAGTCTAGTAATAAAGTAACAAAACACAATGGAGAAAAATTGGAATACTACGTTTCTCCCCTTTCCTTCCTAAAGAAAAAATGACATTTTGTGATTATGATTCATCTCTACATTAGGTCAGTAACAAGTCCATTAAGAGATCACTATGCATACAGTATTTTGAGTCATCTGAAAGTCTTGCAGCCAACACATCTACCCCCAAATTAGACTTATCATTCTAGAAATATCTCTTAAAATTAGGTCCATTCCCTCCTTCCTCAAAATCCAAACCATGAACCCAGATCTCTATATTGTACTTTACAGACTGCAAGAAAAGTGAGAAACATTTTTACCTAGTACATAAACTGATAATCAGTTTTAGTAGCAAAATAAGATCCCAGGGCAGAGGAACTTGCAGGAATATTTAATCAGAACTACTAATACCTGAATACAAATCAAAAACTGAGATAAAAAAATTCAACGCAGTATACTGAAATGCTGCATATATGAAGTTTTCAAAATGGATGTCATTTAGGTTATTTAAATGTTTGTTCAAGTTGGGAAAACAATTTAGTTCCTTTGCATGTAACAGAATGCAGCCTATAAAAATTGTATTTTTAACTGCTAGAAGGAGTACCATGTGGATTTCCAATTTTACATTCTATAATTATAGAGTATGACTAGATATTCAAGTGCTTAGATACTTCCTATGGGGGATGAAGTTAGAGTATAAACGAGAATTAAAAATGAAAACCACATTAATATTAATTTGACAAGGATGGTAGTCTAATTAACTAATGACTCTGTTTTAGACAGGACAGATTCACTTTCAGAAGAATTTGTAAACATGGATAATATATTTTTAATTTAGAAAAACAAAGCAATTCTATTTATTTTATGATACAGATATATATATTAGTCCAAAGCTTTAATTTTTTTCCCTATTTTTCTAGAAGACAAGATATACAGAAAGGAGAAAAAAATCTCTGGAAAGCATATTTAGATGACTTTATATTTACTTCTTTACAAAAGCAAACAATGTATGCATGCTGTTGCTCTGGGTTGTAAATTACTCATTAATCATATTTGTAAGAAAGATGGGAAAAACTTCCATGTCATTGGATTCAGATAAAGAACACCTCATCATATTTCTCTGATAAATAGTAGCATTATCATAAATTCTACAGCACCTACATAAATCATTTGCGTAAATTATTCTTTCAAATATAATACATTATGTTCAAAATATCTTTTTAGCTATTTAACAATTAAGTGGCTGATTTTTCTTTTTAGATGTAGCTCATATTTTCATGTAGTTATTTTTATTTAGATAAAGTAATTCTTGATGCTGAAACATACATTTCAATATAAATATTATGTCCTTCCCATTAAAAGTTACAACTGATTTTTCTAAATAAGAGCACTATAGTATATTACAATATGTTATTTTCACCAAAGCTTGTAACTGGCATTTTAAAATAAAGTGAATATGAGTGTTTTTTAAATTATTTTATACTAACATAAATATTAAAAATTCTGTTGGTAGTATACGTTTTCTATTTTATTACCCTAGCTTTGGTCCATATTTATTATAAACATCAGTGCATCAGCTAGAATGAAGTTTAAAGATTTTTTTCTCTTTCATTTAAGTGTCTTTATTAGTAAGCCAAATTCAAAATTAAATGTGGCTCATGCACAATTTAAGCAGTTCTCTTCTAATTCCTTACCAAGATTTATTTTTTTTGCATTGGTTATTGTTTTAACCACTCTATAATTAATTTTTAATTGACTATATGACATTAAAATGGTATCTTTTCTAAGGAAATGAGAGACTATGTGGCCAATTAGTACCTTTCAGACTTTTCCTATAGCTATTCCTCTTAATAAGATGACAGAATCAAACATGTTTTTAGTTAAATTTTGTTCATATGTATATTCGCAAGGAATAATTTTACTACTAAAATTTTAAACACACTATGAGAGTCTATTATATATTTTTGTAATGGTTTACCAGTGGTTTTCATTTTAAATATGTTTAAGTGATACCTATTTCTGTTTTTTTTTGATGAAATATGCAAGGATTAACTTTAATGCCTTGACAATAGCTTCTCCTATGGTTTACTCTTTGAGTCAGATATCCTAACTACACCAACAAACAAACAAACAAAACCACATACAGATCAACAGATGTAGATGTAAGAACATCCTTTTCTCCATTGTCTCCGAATACACTGGTGGAGGAATCTTGTCTGCAGTATTTAGCAACAGATAGAAGTTGATGAGACTCCCAAGTCCCCTGGTGAAATGAATTTATCAGAAAAAACTTCTTGTTCTTTACAGAATAATAGCATATATTATTTCTTCTAAATTACTCCTTATTCTTCCATACACTACACACTGAACTACTGTGCACATAAGTAGCTGGATTTTTTTAATGAAAATTCTAGGCACTAAATATAGGTTAAAAGATGCATTGCTTTATGCAACAGTATCATAGCAACCAAAGTTCTAAACTAAAGCAATCAGAATGGCAAAACGATCTAATCCAGACAAGTATATCAGAACAAACAAGTATGACAATAACAAATCACCACCAAACTTGCTAAGTTCACACCCCATGCCAAGATCCCTCAGGAAGAGACAATTTTCTTTCCCCAAATTTCAAATATTTCCACTCCTGGATTCTACAATGGTGGACAATATAAAGCTGGAAGCTTATGTCTCTCCAACTATGGCCTAATTTAAGAGGGAAGGATCTAACCCGTACACATCCACCAAAGTAGCCACTACATTTTTTTAAGATTTTTTTTATTTATTTGACAGAGAGATAGATAGAGAGAGAGAGAGAGAGAGCACATAAGCAAGGCGAGAGGGAGAAGCACACTCCCTACTGAGGAGGGGGCCTGACGTGTGGCTTGATCCCAGGACCCAGGGATCAGGACCAAAGCCCAAGGCAGACTTTTAATGAACGGAGCCACCCAGGCGCCCTTATATTTTTAATACCTATATACAAATTACTTTTGTAATGGGGAAATATATCATGAAAGAAAAAAATAGAAACTTCATTTAACTGTGCCAATTACAGGGAGGGAGGATAAAAGGCTATATAAAGGCAAAAGTGGCTACTGAAGTGAAAATACTTCCCTCTCTTCATTTTAGAACTCTGGTTAGTTCACTTTGGTATTTTTTGCAAGCCATACTTTACAAACTAAACATTCTTTTGGAAAATGAGTTTAAACACACTGGCAGTCAAGGAAGGAAGCATAGAGGGGTAAGTGCATAAGATAAAATCAATGAAACCATTCCAAAATGTAGTTAACAAACTGAAGGTGGCCATAGCTGTTTAGAAGCAAGGAAAACAGATCCATTTCCAATATGTCTCAAGTAATAAAAAGAAGAACTAACACTGGTTTAATTTTC